>CAUYQV010035095.1:0-73441 GCA_963574575.1 Galagoides demidoff | reverse complement strand
TACCTATTATGGTGGTATGGCAGCTGTCTGCCTAAGGTGTCTCAATCAGTGGCTTAATGGCTGTGCACACAGGTGTGGGGGAAGGCAGCAGGGAGTGGCCCTGCGGTTTAACAGAGCTTATGCAGTAAATGACAAAATGGCTCTGGTCTGGCCCTTTCAGCACCACCGCGACTGTCCATGCCACAGACAAGCTGTCCGCCCAGCCCCGACTTGCTTCTCTCTCCGCATGCAGACCTCCATCCACACTGCCTGTGCACACCCTGTAATTATTCATGGCCAAACATTTTGGGCTCTTCCTTTCCTTCTCAGGTGGCTTCCTCCTGGCTTAGTTTTCTAAGAACCTTGTCACGAGCTAGGACGAAGAGTCCCTTAGATTTTCTATTTTTAGCAGAGGCAGCGTCTCACTTTTGCTCAGGCTGGTATCAAACTCTTGAACTCAAGCGATCCAACCGCCTTGGCCTCCCAGAGTGTTAGGATAATAGGTGTGAATTTCAGCAGGCACCTGTAGTCCCAGCTACTCAGGAGACTGAGGCAGGAGGATTACTTGAGCCCAAGAGATTGAGGTTGCTGTGAGCTATGATGTTACAGAACTCTACCTAATGAGACTCTGTCTCAAAAAAAAGAAGAGTCCCTTAGAAAAAGATCTTGCCGGGAGAGCAGTAGGCAGGTTAGTGGTCAGCCCCCACAGAGGTGGCTCTAGCTACAGAGGGCAGCAGTGCCCAGGACACAACCAGTGACTCACTGAGGTGGGGGAATGTGCAAGAAAGAGTTAGCAAGGCTTCCTGAGACTACTTTCCTTAGGAAGACCTGCTTGCCAGAGTGGCCCTTGCTGGCATCGGGAACTTGGCTCTGGGGAGGTTTCTCACCAATGCCTGACAAGGGTGGCTCGCTGTGCCTACACTGTCCGAAAATGCAGTGTGTGCTGAAACTCCAGCTTTCCTCCTGGGAGCCGGGGATTTTGGTATGTGGCGGGCAGAGGGTGTCTGTGCTATGTAGTACCAGCCTACCCACTGCAGCCCTGACACGGCCCCCAGCCCCGAGTCCCGAATGAGCCGGCAACATTCAACATGTGTGCTCACAGTTTGTCACTGCAGGAATCACGCCAGGCCTGCGTGACTCTGCTGAGAGAGGACCCCTGGAAGCCCGCTTTCCTCTGCACTTCTCATGGACCCTTTTCCCTCCCTGGTTTCCTTTTGTGGCCTCTGGCTGTAAGAAATCACAGTGCCACTGTCTGCTGAATCCTGTGAGTCCTCCCAAATCATCATCGGCTTGTCTTGGGAACCACAGCACAGGGTGTAAAAGGCTATGTTGGTTCCAGGGCACCCTCAGAGTCAGGCAGGGGCTGCAGTGGGTCTGCACCACAGATGACCTGCCCTCTCTGTCCCTGCAGCTCCCTCTCCTCCTCTTCGCCTGCTGTTGCCCTGCCCCCACCCCAGGGCTACCGGATAAACATCCTGAGTGCTGTCTGCAGGTTACTTCCCTGGGAACACAAACCAGCAGCCAATATCCAGCATTCCAGGACCTGCAAGTCACCAGGCATTTTGTCATGTGTTAATTTTACCGTCACAGGAACCAAGAGAACTTAAGTGACTTGACCAAGAGGCAGAACTGGGGCTGGTTCCCAGTCAGCTTCTTTCTGAGGGCTGTGGCCTCTCCCCAGAACCAGGCTGCCTCTCACTGTGGTAAAAGAATCCCCACAATTCTTCCAGGCCTGAAGACACGTGATCACACATTCCACCATTAAGATCCCAAGAGAAGTATGGGGACCAGATCCGGGCATCTCTGCCCAAGCAGGAGAGGATTCTGGCACCAGGAAAGGAACGAGGATTCTGCCTCTCTCCCTTTCAGGGAGAGAATGAAGAAACAGAACCAAAAACTCAACTCCTTTCCCAGCTGGTGCACACCGCAGGCTCTGGCTGGGAGCTCTGGCCACACAGGTCCCAGACCCAGGCCTGGGAGCCTATGTAGACCAGCCTGTTCCTCCATGGAGAGGACAGGGATTACCGGCGGTCTCATTAGCTACCCTGCATCCTCCTCTCCCATCCATGGTCATAGGAATCCATCTAAACAGCAGCACCAGGCAGGCCTTGGCTCTAGGTGGGAGCGAGGTGCACGTCACTGCAAAGTCACGGGCCGGCCAGGAGTCTGGTCCAGAGAAGACGGGGTTACTAGACAGGGTCTTGAAGAGCTCACACCCCATCTGCCCACTGCCAGGGGAGCAATGCCCTGCCTGTGACATCCAGATAAGACTTCTCAAAGGGCAGCCAGCAGCTCTTGCAGAGTTCTGGGAATTCCCAGACCTGTAGCCCTCAGCATCCTCCCTGCTGTGGGCTCCTGCCTTCGGGCTCCACCACCACTTCCCACTGAGTCATTGAGAAGGTCAAAATTAGCCCCTTTCCCCTTTTCCACAAAATAAGTAAGCAAAAATAAATACAGAAATAAGCCAGTAAATAAGCAAACACACTTGCCCAGTCAGTTATTTAATGAAAACCTCCTGAGCCCTAAAGAGGGGCCAGATCTCCTGCCTCACAGTCCGCAGGTTGACAAGCCTCTTGGCTTCACCTCAAGGGTCTTCCCTCACAACCACCAGGGGCTCCTCTCTTCCACCTATTCCTGGCCTCTCCCTTCTTGATCCTCCTCCCCCTGCCCTCAGGAACGGTGGAAATGCCCCCTCCTGGGGCCACATTCAGCGCCAGCTCCCCATACACTGGAGTGGGCACATGCAATCATCTCTCACAGAGGGACCCACCTTTACCCGTGGGGGGTGGTGGTGGGATTTTTTTTCTTTTTTGAGACTCGTAGTCTCACCCTGCTGCCTCAGGCTATTGTGCTGTGGTGTCATAGCTCACAGCAACCCTAAACTCCTGAGCTCACGTGAACCTCTTGCCTCAACCTCCTGAGTAGCTGAGACTACAGGCGCCCACCATAACACCCAACTAATTTTTCTATTCTTAGTAGAGACGGGATCTTGCTCTTACCAGTGCTGGTCTCGAACTCCTGGCCAATCCATTTGGGTTGCTCCCAGAGTGGTAGGATTACAGGCTTAGGCCACGTTCCTGCGAACCACCTTTGGGTTGCTCCTTTACCCCATCTCTTATCAATCCAATAGCCCCCTTTTTACATAAACGTGTGTGTGTCTTCATATGTATAAACTCTACTTATGATTTCATCTAATACAGTTTGAAAGTTACTTCCTTTATTAAACTAGCACAGGTGAGGCTGATAGCAGATTTTTTCATCCAGCTTTAGAGACAAGGATCCAGCAGCTCAGAGATGCTAAGCACCTTCTCCAAGTTCACGCAGGTGGAGAGTGAAAGGGCCAGGACTCCCGGTGAAGTGCTGTTGTAGCTGTAGCTTGAGATGGTGCAAAATGAAAGGGAGCCAGTAATTTAACCAGAACAGTTAATTCCTAAAAATCCTAGGCATTTCTATCAGCGCTGATTTGTCATGCTCTATCTGGGACAAAGACAAGCAGAAACACCACGCTGCCTGCTGGCATTTTTATGTGGTTTCCAGGGCTCGTCAGGGGAAGCTGTGTGTTGACTGGGTTAGAAACAAGTGACCGGCCCTGTGGAAACAGAAGCTGAGAAGCCCACAACCCCAGTGGCCAGAGCTGGACCAGAGGGAGAGCCCATGGGTCTAGGTCTGTGCATTTGGGAAGGGAGGAAACTGAACCCCAGCCTTGTGGCAACAAGCAGGACATGAGCTGAAGTTTCCGGGAATGTATACCCTCCTGTGTATCCTGGCCTGAGCTGGCCCCTTCTCATTCTCAGTGGGAAGTAAGAGAAGCATTGCCAAGTGTGGGGTGATGAGGAAGGTCTTCTGGTTCCCCAAGCCTGATGGAGAAGCCTGATTGTCTGAAGACTAAACCAGCCCCATCCACCTCGCCCACAAGTTCCATTTTCCTCCGTCAAGCAGCGTTTTCAGGGAGGAGCATGCAAACACCCCTGGTTACCCATTGAGTACCCTAATTACCCTGATTACCTTGACCCAGGAGAAGAGAGAGGAACATGCCCACATTAGCTTTGCTGAAGTTCAAGCTCCCATAGAAAAGAAAGAAGAGCAACAAGCACAGCTGAATTCTCTCTGTTCCCTTGAGGCTGTGAACTTGGCAGAGAAGAGTCTTTATCTGAGTTTTAATCTCTCCCTACACATGAAGGAAATGCCCAACGCTGGGGAAGGGGTAGGTGAAACAAACCCCAGAGCTCCCACAGAGCTTGGAATAGTTTGTTATCCTGATCTCCAGAGTGAAAAGACCTCTTTATATTCAGGGCATCAGGTAAAAAATTCAGAAGGGTATTGCCCTTCCCTACGGTGGAGCCTAAATAGCTCCAAACTAAAGGCTACCTTGGATTCGTGTCAAGAAATTTCAAAAACACGACCAGGTTCAGTGGTTCATGCCTGTAACCCTAGCACTCTGGGAGGCCGAGGCAGGTGGATTGCCTGAGCTCACAGGTTTGAGACCAGCCTGACAGAGAGAGACCTCGTCTTTAAACAGCGGGGCAGGATGGCGCCTGTGGCTCAAGGAGTAGGGCGCCAGCCCTATACACCGGGGGTGGCGGGTTAAACCCGGCCCGGACAAAAACTGCAAAAAAAACAGCCAGGCATTGTGGCAGGCACCTGTAGCCCCAGCTACTCAGGAGACTGAGGCAAGAGAATGGTTTGAGCCCAGGAGTTTGAGGTTGCTGTGAGCTGTGATGCCATGGCACTCATCCCCAGGGTGACAAAGTGAGACTCTGTCTCAAAAAACAAAGTTCCAAAACAAGTATTGAAGGGATCAAACTGATTTTGAATAACTTAACTGCAATCTCACAACAAAACCCTACAATATTTAAAGGAATGCAGAAAAGTCCAGCACCCAAAAGGGTAAAAATCCAAATGTTAAGTACTTAGTCAGAAGTTTCTAGACACCTCTGCACTTTCCACTTCCACTAATACTTAGCATTGTACCAGAGAGTCTAGCCAGGGGAATTAGGAAAGAAAAAGAAATAAAAGACATCCAGATTGAAAAGCAAGACATAACAGTATCCCTATTAGCAGATGGCATGTTATTACATGTACAAAATCCTAAAGAATCTACCCCCCAAATACTATTAGAGCTAATAAACAACCTCAGCAAATTTGCAGGACACAACCTCAATATATAAAAATAATATAAAAAATACAGTAATGAACAATTATAACAGGAAATTAAGAAAGCAATTTCATTTGCAACCACGTCAGAAAGAATAGAACACTTAGAATACATTTAACCAAAGTAATGCAAGACTCATACACTGAAAATTATAAAACATTATTGAAAGAAATTAAAGATGATCTGAGTAAGTAGAAAAATAGCTTGTGTTTACAAACCGGAAGCCAGCATTGTTAAGATGGCAATATAGGCTAAGCTAATCTGAAAATCTGAAATCCAAAATGCTCCAGAATCTGAAGCTTTCTGAGCACCAACAGGATGCCACAGGTAGAAAATTCCACACCTGGCCTCATGTGATGAGTTGCAGTCAAAACACAGGAACACAGCTTACACTGTATTCAGCCTCACCCAGGAGAAAGGGTCCTCTCAGCCCCCATCAGCCACAATCTCCACCCCTAGCATGAAAAGGATCCCCAACAACCACAGATCATCCACACAGGTGGCTAAGATAGTGACACCTTTGCTTTTTGATGGTCCATTGTATACAAACTTTGTTTCATGCACAGCATTATTTCAAAATATTTTGTAAAATTACTGACATAGTTTGGGGTTTGGTCCCTCCCAATCTCCCATTAAAATTTGATCCCTAGTGTTAGGAGAGTTTGGGTCATGATGATAGATCCCTAACAGCTGAGTGCCCTCTCCTGAGGTGATAAGTGAGTTCTTGCTTTATTAGTTCATTATAGCCGGCTGTTTAAAAGAGCCTGGCTCCACCTCCTCTCTCTCTCTCTCTTCTCACCATGTGGCACACCTGCTCCCCCTTCACTTTCCACCTTGATTCAAAACTCCCTGAAGCCCTTACCAAGAGCAGATGCCGATGCCATGCTTCTCCTACAACCTGCAGAACCATGAGCCAAATAAACCTCTTTTCCTTATAAATTACCCAGTCTTAGGTATTTACTTTATAGCAACATAAAATGGACAAAAATAATTACCTTCAGGCTGTGTGTATAAGGTTTATATGGAATATAAATAAATTTATGGGTCTCATCTCTGAAATATCTTATTATACATATTTAAATATTCCAAAATCCAAAAGACTCTAAAATTCTAAACATTTCTGGTCCCAAGCATTTTGGATAAGAGACAGTCAGTCAATCTGTACTTCTCAAATCAATCTACAAATTTAGTATAATCCCTACCAAAATTCTAACTGCTTTTTTTTGCAGAAATAATCAAGCTGATCCTAAAATTTATATGGGTAAGGAAGGGACCTAGAATAGCCAAAACAATCTTTTAAAAGAAAAACAAAGTTAAGGAGTTATACTTCCTGATTTCAAAACTTACTACAAAGTTACAGTAATGGTAACTTTGATACTGACATAAGAATAAACATATAGATTAGGCTCAGCGCCCACAGCTCAGCAGTTAGGGCTCCAGTCACATACACGGAAGCAGGCAGGTTCAAACCCGGCCCTGGCCTGCTAAACAGCAATGACAACTGCAACAGCAACAACAAAAAAGTAGCTGGGTGTTGTGGTGGGAGCCTGTAGTCCCAGCTACTCAGGGGGCTGAAGCAAGAGAATTGTTTAAGCCCAAGAGTTAGAAGTTGCTGTGAGCTGTGATGCCACAGCACTCTACCTAGGGTGACATAGTGAGACTCTGTCTTAAATAAATAAATAAATAAAATGAACATATAGATCAGTGGTATAGAATTGAGAGTTCAGAAATAAACCGGGGTATCTATGGTCAACTGATTTTCAACAAGGATGCCAAGACCATTCAATAAAGAAAAGATAGTCATCTCTACACGCGGTGCTGGAACACTGGGATAGCCACATACAAAAGAATGAATTTGGACCCCTTGTTTACACTATATATAAAAATTAACTCAAAATAGATCAAAGACATAAATGTAAAAGGTAAAACTACAAAATTTATCAATGTAAATTTTTTTGATTTTGAAATAGGCAACAGTCACTGATATGTAACACCTAAAGTACAACCAATAAATGAAAGAATAAATGAGTTGGACTCCTTAAAATGAAAAATGTTTTGAGTCAAAGGACACTATGAAAAGGTGAAAATACAATACATAAAACAGGAGAAAATATTTGCAAATGATGTATCTGATAAGAGTATAGTATCCAGAAAATATAAAGAACTTCTACAAATCAATAATGAAAAGATAATTCTAGCAAAAAATGGGGAAGGAACACAAATAGACATCTCTCTAAAGAAGGTATACAAATGGCCTGTAAGCACGTGTAAAGATGTTCAACCTCACTAGTCATCAGGGAGTGCGTATCACACCCAATAGGAGGCCATGTTCAAAATGACAAACAATGACAAGTGCTGGTGAGGATGTGAGGAAATGGGAACCTTACACATTGCTGGTGGGAATCTAAAGTGGTGCAGCTGCTTTGGAAAATAGTCTGGCAGTAGTTCCTCAAAATGTTAAATATAGAGTTACCATATGACTCCAGCAATTCCACTTCTAGGTATATACTCAAAAGAACTAAAAACATATGTTCACAGAAAAATTTATACACAAATGTTCATAACAGCTTTATTCATAAGAACCAAAAAGTGGAAACAACTCAAATTTCATCAAATGATACACGGATAAACAAAATGTGGTATCTCCATACAATGGAATATGATTCAGCCATAATAAGGAATGAAGTACTAATACACAGCACAGATGAATTTTGAAAACATTATGTGAAGTGAAAGAAACCAGACATGGAAGAGCACATAATATATGATTCCATTTATATGAAATGTCCAGAACAGACAAATCTATGAAAACAAAAAGTAGATTTGTGGTTGCCAGGAGCTGGGAGGAGGGGGTAATTGAGAGTTTTAGTAATGAGCACAGAGTTTCTTGTTAGTGTGAGGAAAATGCTCTGGCGTTTGATAGTGGTAATGGTTGTACAGTCCTGTGAATATACATATTAAAAACCACTGGATTATAAATTCATCATCATAAAGTGATTAATTTTTATTCATCATTAAAAATGATGAATCTTATGTTATATGAAATTTTATGTTATGTAAATTCTACTACAACTAATATAATACACAAAAATTACTAAGTATTCAGTAAAACCACAAAATGTGATCCGCAACTGGGAGATTAATCATTAGTTAGTAGAAATATGCATATATGAAAATGACACTAATGATTGAATTAATAGACAAGGAAATTAAAACAGCTATTCTGTACCATATGTTTAAAAAGGTATACAAAATGATGAAAAGAGAATGAAATTGAATTTTTGGAAGTGATATAAGTATCTGAAATAGATCAGCCTACACTGATGATCTTGGAAAAGCCAGGGTCTCCACATGGTGTCTCCTCATTAAAGTTTCTGTACTTATGACCAAAAAGCATCTGGTTGTGGACCTAGAGACTGTTCTTGGGTCCCATGCCCCTTTCCAACTGGCATTAGGTTATTTCTGAGTAGGTCTGAGGATGATAGGGGCCCAGTTAAGAACTTATCTGTTTGGGGGTCCTAGGGGTATTGCTCCTCACCTGTCCTCCTGAAAGAAGGTATGACCCTTGAGCTCCCATTGAGATGGTCATGTTGATAAGGTATGTGTGAGGAGAATGGGGAATTCTCTTTTAGAACCACAAATCCATTGACATGTATTGCTGCAGAGAAAGAAAGAGAGAAGTTGATTAGACACTATAGAAGAAAAGATAATTCAACTCGAAGACATAGTAATAAAAATTACACAAAATTCAAAACATAGAGAAAAGAGACTAAAAAAATAAACAAAGCATCAGTGACCGGTAGAAAAATATTAAACAGTCTTAACACACATGTAATTGGAGCATCATAAGTAGAGAAGACAGAAGGAAAAACATAAATATTCTAGGCTTACAATTTCCCAAATTTCATTTAAAAACTATATTACAGATAGAAGAATCTCAGCTGAAAACAAAAGAAACACAAGAATAAAAACACAAGACATGCATAATAACCAAGTTACTTCAAACTAGTAATAAAGAGAATTATCTTAAAAGCAGTCAGGAAAGAAAAAAAAAGATCCTAAACAGAGGAACAAAGATAAGGTGACAATGGAATTGTTGTCAGAAATTGAGCAAGACAGAAGGCAGTGAAGCAACATCCACAAAGAACTGAAAGGAACCCACTACTAGGCATATACCTAGGGAAAAAATCATTTTATCATAAGGACATCTGCTCATTGCTTATGGCAGCTCAAATTACAATCACCAAGATGTGGAAACAACCTAAATGCCCATCAACCCAGGAACGGATTAACAAACTGTGATATAACATGTTGATACCATGGAAAACTACTCAACTATAAAAAGATGGAGTCTTTGCATCTTTTGTATTAACCTGGATGGAATTGAAACACATTCTTCTTAGTAAAGTGTCCCAATAATGGAAAAGCCAATATCCAATGTACTCAGTACTAATACGAAGCCAGATGATCTAATACACACACACATAAAAGAAAAATTCAATTCAATTCAAGGGGGAAGAGGGGATGAGGAATTGGAGAGAGGAAAGAAGGGGAGAGGATTGCTGTGCTTCCACTTAATTGGCACAATCTAAGGGTATATGGCACAACTTTTCAGGACACAACTACAAGAGAGACCCTACCTAACATATGCAAATATTGTAATCTAGTTGTATCCTCACATTCACCTGAAATTGAAAAAAAAAAAAGAAAAAAAAACTAAAGGAAAAAAAAGATAGTCAAAATAGAATTCTATACCCAGCAAAAATATCCTACAAAACTAAAACCTAAATAAAAACTTTGTTAGAAAAATGGAAATACCGGAATTTATGACCAGCTGATCTAGGCTCAAGAAGTATTAAAATAAGCCCTAGGCAAGAGGAAAATGATGCTAAATGAACATAAATGAGCTAAGTATCTCCCAAAATGTCTTCCCCAGATCATAAGAAAAGAAAAAGAAAAAAAAAAAAGCTTTTGAATAAAACCATACCATCAGTACAGCTTGCAGACAAAGAATGTTTCAACTGAAAAATGACTGTGAGTAAAAAAAGAAAAATCTCCAAACCCTGTTATGTGATCTCTCATGCTGCCACTCCGTTCCCTCACATTAAAAGCCTCTATGGTAAGAAAGGGTGCATGGAAAAAAAAATCTGTAGAGTAGAAAGGAACACTAGAAAAGGGGCTTAAGGATTATTTGAATAACCACCAAAATATTTCATCATTTTAACTTTGAAGTAACTGGAAAAGTGGGCAGGCAAATGAGAGGAGAGTATAGGAAAGGGAATTCCTCCTCCTTGCCATCAGTAGCAATAAGCATAAATGGCACTCAGATCCTGAATTCTAAATACCATTTTCTAATAAAAAAAAAAGATTAAAAACATCTAAACAGGACTCTGAAAAAGAAGTTGATTTGAGGACTGGAAAAATACAAACTAAGCATGGGACATCCTGTGATGCCAAAAACTGAGGATATGTTTGAGAAAGGGTGGGAGCATGTTGAAAAAGATGTGCCAGCTAGAAGGAGCTCCCAGGGGCCAAGGCTGGAACAACATAAAAAGAATGTCCATGGGTTCATACTGGGAATTATACACAGAAGAATTCTATTCTACATGAATACATGTAGAAAGAAGGAAGGAAATACAAATTCACAATTAGGGAAATGCCATAGTAATAATTGTTAAAGACAAGATCCACTGATGTGTACTAAAATCAGTAAATGAAAGTCTCAAGATAAATAGGATATTCTCATACTCTCAAAGGATCTCCCCAAAGATGTTTATCCATTAAAAAGAAGGGAAATAATAACTTTACTGTGGTGAAACTCAGCAGATTTCACCTTAACCAAGCAATTAAGGTTAACAGCCCCATTTCAATATTATAAAATGACATGGTCACCGGAGAATATACATCAGCCTTGTGGTATTCTTGCTAAAAAATCATAATCTCAATCAAATCATGAGGAAATACCAGGCAAAACAAAATTGAGTGGCATTCTAAAAAAATTGATCAATAGTTATCAAAATAATCAAGGTCATAATAAGGAAAGAATGAAAAATTGCCACAGACTAAGGATGCTGAAGAAATACAACTCAATGCCACAGGACTCTGAAACAGAAAAAGGAAATTAGTGGGCAACCTGATGACATTTGAATTTGATCGGATATGATTGAATATGTAGCTTAGTTAATAGTATTACGCCAATTTAATTTCCTGGTTTTAATAACTATCCAATGGTTATGTACATTAGCAACAGGAATTTCTGAATAAAGAGCATAAATAAACTTTTTCATTCTTTTTACAACTTTTCCATAAATCTCAAAGTATTTCTAAATACCTTTTTGTTTGTTTCTTTTTGTGAAAGCGTCTCACTGTGTCACCTTGAGTAGAGTACCTTGGCATCATAGTTCACAGCAACCTCAAACTCTTGGGCTTAAGCAATCTTCTTGCCTCAGCCTCCTAAATAGGTGAGACTACAGACACCAGTCACAAAGCCCCACTAGTTTTTCTATTTTTGGTAGAGAGAGGGGTCTCACTCTTGTTCAGGTTAGTCTCAAACTCCCAAGCTCAAGTGATCCATCTGCCTCAGCCTCCCAAAGTGCTAGGATTACAGGCATGAACCACCTCGCCTGGCTTCTAAATAAATTTTTAAAATATAATTGAAAATATATTTTGAAATAAAATAATAACAATGTATTGTGGGGTTTATAATATGAGTGGAAGTAAAATTTAAAACCATTTAAACACAAAGGATGGGAGTCCAGACATAGACAAATATTTATAAGAAATTTTTACAATACATATAAAGTAGTTTAAAATTATTTAAAGGTAGAGCATAATGAAGAAAAGAAGTAGATTTTAATCTTGGGTCAACCACAAAAAAAAAATAACAATATAACTAGTAAATCAATAATGGAGATGAAATGGAATTATAAAATATAATTTACCCAAAAGAAGACAGAAAAGGAAGATAAAAAGAACAAAAGATAAAGAACAGATAGAACAAATAGAAAACAAGTGGCAATATCCTAGATTTTAAGCCAACCATATCTAACTACACCAATAATTATATTACATGTAAATGATCTAAATATTCCAAATAAAAGGCGGTTGTCAGATTGGGTAGAAAATGGAAACTTAACTATCTTCTATCTGTAAAACACTCCCTTTAAATATAAAGATAGATATGTTAAAAGTAGAAGAACAGCAGCTGAGTAAAATGGCACACACCTGCAATCCCAGCTACTTGGGAGGAGGAGGTGGGAGAATTGCTTAGGGAAATTGGAGACCAGCCTGGGCAACATTGCAAGAACCCATTCAGAAAAAAAGTAGAAGAATGGGAAAAAAATGTATGATACAAAAAATAATTCAAAGAAAGTTGGATTACCTATGATAAGATCAAAGTAGAATTTAGAGAAAGAAATATTACCTGAAAGAGAGAGGTATTACATAACAATAAAAGGATTATTTCACTAAGAAGGCAAAACTATTCTAAATATATATATATACACATATATATCTAACAATAGAGCTTCAAAATACATAAAAGAAAACCCAATAGAACTAAATGAAAAATATCCAAACCTACAATTATTTGGAGAATTCAACACTTGTGTTTCAATAACTAATATAACATGTTGCCAACGGTTGCCATGGTAGCATATAAATCTTAGCACTCTGGGAGGTCCATACAGGTTGATCCCTTGAGCTTAGAAGTTCAAAACCAGCCTGAGTAAGAACAAGACCCTGTCTCTACAAAAAATAGAAAAAAATAGGTGTTGTGGTGCGTGCCTGTGGTCTCAGCTACTGGGGAGGCTGAGGTAGGAGGATCTCTGGAACTCTGGTAGCTGGGTTAAGCCATAGAACTCTACCCTGGTCAATAGAGTAAGCCTCTGTTTCAAAAACAAAACAAAACAAAACAAGCATAACAAAACAATCCGTAAAGATATATTGAGCAACAGTCAACTTGACCTAATTGATATTTACAGAGCATTCTGCCCCCAAACAATTACAGTCATGCACTACTTCACATTCTGAGAAAGTCATCCATTAGATGATTTTGTTGTTAAACAAACATCAGAGTGTATTTACACAAACCTAGATGGTCTGGTGTAGCCTACCACACACCTAGGCTGTATGGTATAGCCTACTGCTCCTAGGCTACAAATCTGTACTCATGTTACTGTATTGAATATGATAGGCCTCTATAACACAATGGTAAGTATTTGTGTATCTAAACATATATAAATATTGAAAAGTTATAGTAAAATATGGTATAAAAATAACAAATGGTACATGTGCATAGGGTTCTTGCCATAAATGGAGGTTTCAGATTGACAGTTACTCTGGGTGAGTGGGAGGTAAATAAATGTGAAGGCCTAGGACATCACTGTACACTTTTATATGTGCATAGGTCTGGCAGCACAGTGGGCTTATCTACACCACCACACCCCAAACATGAGTGATTCCCTGCGCTACGACATTACCATGACTATGTCTGTCTTTTTTTTTTTTTTTTTTGAGACAGAGTCTCACTTTGTTGCCCTAGGTAGAGTGCTGTACTGTCATAGCTCACGGCAACCTCAAACTCTTGGGCTCAAGCAATTCTCTTGCGTCAGCCTCCCAAGTAGCTAGGACTACAGGCACCCACCACAATGCCTGGCTATTTTAGAGACGGGGTCTCGCTCTTGCTCAGGCTGGTTTCAAACCTGCAACCTCAAACAATCCACCCACCTCCACCTCCCAAAGTGCTAGGATTACATGTGTGAGGTACCACACCCAGTCTTTACGACGTCCACCATTGATAGGAATTTTTCAGCTCCATTATAATTTCGTGGACCACCATCATATACACAGTCCATCACTGACCAAATGGTATACAGCACAAGACTGTACACACTCTTTCCAAATGCACATGAAACGCATACCAAGATGAAGCACATTTAAAAGAACTGAGTCCATACAAAATACATTTGTGATCACAACTGTATAAGCTAGAAGAAAGCTCTTAAATCAATAATCTAAGCTTTTACCTTAGGAAACTAGGGAGGAAAGCAAATTAAACCTGAATAACAGAGAAAGAAAGACCTAAAGTAGAGGAAGGGCCTGCTTTCCTTAATACAAAACATCAAAAATCAAAAACAGCATTACGGAAGACCATACATGTTCCTGGGTAGCCCATAGTTTTCCATAAAATCTGGATGAGCTGTTTCATTCAAATATTTATTGAGCCCTGCAGAAAAAGTGGTGAACAAGACATTCCCTGCTTGCATGGAGTTACAACCTACTATTAGAGAGAAATGTTAAATGATTGACAATTACTTAATTATAGTTGTATTACAGTCTGTTATATCAATGAAGGTAGGCTGAGCTCTGGTGGTAAAGAGACCCAATGGTAGAGAAGGCTCATTTCTTATTCAAGATAAAGTCCTGTGCAGATGTTTAGGTCTCTTCCATGAGATCAATTCTTGGTGATGGAGGCTCTATCAATTTCAACCATGACTTTCTGGGTGCTCTGGGCATATGACCTCAATAAGCTGCAAAGGGAAAGACCAAAGAGGACCATGTTTTGGAGGATGCTATAGGCCAGACCTGGAAGTGGCAAAAAAACACTTCCATTAACATCCCATTGGGGGAGAATTTAATCACACGACCCACTTGCCTGCAGGGGAGTCTGGGAAATGTAGTCCCTCCATGTGCCCTAGGTAGAGTGCTGTGAAGAAAGGGAGAACATATTTGGGTGAACAAGGTTTCTACAACAACTGTGAAAACAAATAAAAGACATTGGGGGATCTAACCTAGGAAGTCAGGCCAGGAAATAGTTCCCAGAGGAAATAGCATTTAAGCCAAGTTTTAAAGGATGAATGGGGAAAAGAAGCTAAGCATTTCAGGCCTTGGCAACAATATGATTAAGCTCAGAAGTGTACAGGAGACTGACACTCAGTCCAGCTCTTCTCCAGCCCCCTCACCATGAGCTGCTCTGTACTACCTGGTATCACATTTTGGATATATTTTAGGGCTAGAACTTGATGATTGATTAGTGATGGAGGGTGAGGGATAATACTGTGTCAAGAATGATCTCAAGCTTAGGGCAGAAGGATATGAGGTGGCTCAGTTTTAGACATGCTTATTTGGAGACAGACATCTATGACATATTCAAACAGAGGTACTAAGTGGCACGTGGAAGGTATGGTAAGGCGTTCAACAAAAAAGGGTCTAGGCTAGGGAAATAATTGTGGGATTCATCAGCCAGTGAGTGGAATTTGAAACCATGGGAGTGGGTGAGTTTTAGACAGAAAGTGTAAAATGAGAAGGAAGGTGGTCCAGGATCAAACCCTGTGAGGTCCAACAGTGAAAGTAGGTTGGGAGAGGAGAGGTCTCTAGAGCAGGCTGAGAAGGACTGGTCATGCACGAAGGGTATCATTTGGTAAAAGCCAAAGAAAAAGAAAATTTCTTGAAGGAGGCAGAGTTTGGCGATAGGGAATGCTGCTGAGATGTCAGGAAAGATGAAGGCTGAGAATTGTGCCTTGGATTAAGCAGAGTGGAGGTGACTGATGGTATTGATGATGAAGATTGAAGTGTGTTGAACTTCAATACAGAAATACAGAAAGTCAAAATTTATTTATTAAGCATGAATCTGTGCCTCACACATTTCTGGATACAGCACATACAACAGGAACAAGATAGACAGGGCCCTGCTCCCCAGAACCTATGCTCTCATGGCAGGAAAGAAAGAGCAAGCTTGCCTCTGATGTATAAGAGATGGGAAGGATATGTAAGAGAGATGAGCTCAGCTATAGAGGGAAGGGCACAGGCATGGAGTGGGGTCCCTAAGGTAGAAAGGGCAATGGGGATGCTGCTGAGCATGTGCTGATATATATGGACATTTGCAAAGATGGCTTAGGAAGCTGGAAGAGTTTCCTTCTTGCTGGATTTTATCTATCTAAAAAAGAGGGAGGTGTCCATTCACTGAAGAGTTGGGTGTGGAGAAGAAATGGAGGAAGAATACAATGCCTGTTTTAAAGAGGATGCAATGAGCTAACTGAAATCCATCAGGAGACTAAGGAAAAGCGTTGTGAATCCCAGATGTATTGGTGACTTGTGAGTTTACTGTGAAACCTACCCAGTGGCGAGGTTTTCTCCAGCAACCCTCAGTTACCCAAAGGCAGCCTTAGAACAATAGAGTTGGTTGGCTTTTTCATTTAGCCAGGCACAGGTTTTGGCCACAGGGGCTAGGAAATTCAGAGTATTTGTGAAAGACTGATCACAGTGATGAACCAAGAAATCTACAGTGGATCAGCAGAAGGAAATTTGGGCAAGGTCTATAAAGTGGAAGTCTCTATGAGAATGAAGAACAGTTGCATTGGAGGATCCTGAGCCCATAAGCTGGAAAAACAGTCCAAGTCAGCTGGGGGTTCTGAATTATGATTTTGTAGAGAGCGTGGTTTGCAGTGATGACTCTGACCCCTCTACAGCCTGACCCAAGGAGTGCGTGGGTGATGTAGGGGTGGGAAGATCACTGGTGTCCAGAAATGAACAGGTCAGATTGGTGTCTGGACCACCTACTTAGAGGCTATAGAAACCAATGGTGGGCTGGGGGCCAGATCCAGGAACTGTGAGCTGCAGGGACCCCGAGGCTGGCAGGCAGTCACAAGATGGACAGGGACATAGCTGCGTGGAAGAAGTCTTGAAGGACCAGGGCACTTTACAAGAAGCAAAAAGGCATAGAGGAGACAAGTGGAGGTGCACAGGATGGGGACAGTGGCTGCCCTTCACAGCATGGCTATGGGGAGACAGGTGTCCTCAGAGACAGCCCAGGCTTAGTGAAGGGTGGGACCACAGGCTGGATTCCTGGAAAGCAGACTCTAGTGAGGGGTTTAGTGGGCAGGGTGTGTATTAAGGAAGATTCTTTGGACACCTAAGAATATGGGAGGAAGCAGAATTGGGTTGAAAGAGAAGTGGAGCTGGGATGTAGACCGTGGCTAGCCCCGTGGGGACAGCTGAAGCTGAAATAGCCTATCCATCAGAGTTGTCCTGCATTGGACCAAAATAATCAGGTTTCTATATCCCCCTCCCCCGCCCATGGAGCAGCCATCAGATGTGGAAGGACACAACCTTAGGCAAGGCAGCTCTCTGCAGCTAAGGCATCTCCTGCAGGGGCTGACCACCCTCCCAGCTGCTGGGACAAGTTCCTCCTTGACCAGAGATCTGTACAGTGTATCTGCTTGTCCACCCCCCTGGGATGAAGGGACACTGCTGTCAGTGGAGTGGCTGAGGCCCAACAGAAGGTATGGAGTTGGAGGGAGTGGGGACTGGGCAGAGTCTGAGCAGTCAGGGAGCCAGAGCAGTGAGGAGCACCCCAGCAAAGCCAGGCCCTGCAGTGGTGGAGAATGGGGGGAGGGATGGGAGGCCTGCTGTTAGCCAGGTCTGGGATGCCCAGTGGGCCTCTGTTATGATCTGGAAGGAAAGGTAGAGCTCAAGAGATACAGTCACCTAGTCAGGTAGTGTGGGGTTGGCACCAAGCATGGTGCAGTGGTACTGGCACCTAATCCAGGCTGGTGGGAGCTTCTGCTATGGACTGCAGCCCCCATGCTCCTCAATGCCACAGCACAGTGAGGTGAGAGGCCAGGTGTGCTGCTTGGCAGGGGTCTGTCTCCTGAGCTGGTTAATCTACCTAGCGAGTAGACCTACCCAGGCAGTGTGCACCAGTGGGCAGCCAGGTGCATGAGCACTGTCCCAGAATGCTCCAGAAGCACAGCCCCATGGGATGCCTAAACAAGGGGCTGGCCAGTGGGGAGGGAACAGACTCAGGCTGCAGCCCAGACGCTGCAGCTAACAAGCTGTGTGATCTTGGGCAAGTCCCTTGACCTCTTTGGCTTCAGCCTTCTCAACAGACAAATGGGAGAGTGACCTAGAGAGTCCGTAAGGCGCAGGTAGAGCTAATCTATGGGACTAGCTCCACCTAGAACAATGGTTCTCAACCTGTGGGTCATGACCCACAGGAACTGTATTAAAGGGTCACAGCATTAGGAAGGTTGAGAACCACTGGCCTAGAAGGAAGCCACTCAGTGGGGTAGATTCTGAGGTCCCACGAGGGCTGCCCAAGCCTGCCACTCCTCACTGTTCCTGCTCTCTCGGGCTCTAGCTGCAAATCAGTTCCCATGATGAGTGCAGGCTGCCTGAATCACTCATAGGATGGCTTGAGAAAAAGCAATTAAATGCTTTCTTAATTGTAGGATGGCAAGAGGTTAATGAGTTACTATAAAAACCAGTTCCTACCATCTGGTGGCTGTCACCAAAGCCCATATGCAAGGGAGAGATCCCAATTTGTAAGATAGAATGACAGGATCACTCCAAGTCAGGAGAAGGGACGCAGGTGTGAGGTGCTGAGGCTGGGGGCCCCGAGCTCCAGAGCCCAGGCAGCGCACACAGGCCTCCAGACGTCACCCAGCTGCAAGGGAGTTTCCAAACCAAGCTGGAGGGAAATGCAGACAGGGAGCCAAATAAATCATTCATCAGTTCAGACGCTGTTTCTCTAGCATCCAGCTCTCACAAAAGGTGGCCCTGACAGCCTTGCTCAGCGGGCGCCAGGAGGAGGCGAGGGAAGAGTGACAGAATGAGGGAGAACCTGGCCCAGCAGAAGGAGGGACAGAGCAGGGACTGGCAGACCCTGTCAAGACAGACGACAACCCAGCTGGACAGACAAAAAGAAAACAGGAAGGATGAGAACCGAAATGCCGGGAGGTGAAAAGTACCGTGACACAGGCAGGTTATGAACTTGAGAAGCAGATGAAAGGGCAGCTAATTTTCTGGAATCAGAAACAGGAAAAAACTTTTGAGAGTTTCGCTTTGTTCTGTGCAAACGTGCCTTCGATATTCCCCGGCTTCCCAGGTCTTCAGAGAAACGGCCCTTCTTCCTCCGTACGTGTCACAGGGCAGGTCAGCCCCTGCTCTGCCTATGACCGCCACACATGCACACAGTACACAGGTGACACACACATGTACACACTACGCACATGCCCACACCACATGCACATGTACACATCACACAGAGACTTGCAATACATGCACACAGCACATACATGTGCACAGTACACACATACACAATGCGTGCACACAACACACATATACACCACATGTGCACACAACACCTGTATGTACACACCACACAACACATAACACATGTATGTACACATATGCACAACACACATGCACACACAGATACACATACAAACAGACACCCAAACATTTGCACAAAGTTGTGCAGATACACACATAAACATACTTGCACACACATCCACATAGGCACAAATACACACACACACTCTGAAAAGATCCTCTTCCCTGCCGAGGTCCCTAGAAACATCCTCTCTCCTACCCCACCCCAAATACAGCCAGTTCCCACCAGTCACGGAAGGAATTTGTATGGCAAAGCCCCATTTTTCATGTCATTTCTCCCTCAGCCCCTGTCCCCAAGGTCCCATTTCCAGTCCTCAACCTGGTAAAGGCAGACCTGGTCCCTGATGCAGGGAGGAAGGAACCACAAAGGCCACTCCTCCTGAGGGCTGCACCACTGTGGTCTCCACAGAGCTCACCACTGCAGGCCTCCCGTCATCTTCCAGGACGGGCTGGGAAACACAAGCCACTCATTTCCTCCAGGATGGGATGGGACCTTATGGACTCTGGAAGTTTCCCCCCGAGCACAGGCTCTAACTGGCCTCTGCAGCAATACAGAGGCTGCTTTCAGTGAGGGGGCCTCTTCTTGGTATTGTCCACTCCACCATCACTACTTTCCACCTCCGAGGACATTGGGACATTGGGAGCTTGCTCCTGCAGGTCTAGCTCTCAGCTTCAACAAAGGAAATCCAGGCCAGGCTCAGTGGCTCATACCTATAATCCCAACACTCAGGTAGGCCAAGGCGGGAGGATTGCTTGAGTTCAGGAGTTCAAAAGCAGCCTGAGCAAGAGCGAGACCGTATCTCTAAAAATAGGTGGATGTTGTGGTAGACATCTGTAATCCCAGCTACTCAGGAGGCTGAGGCAGGAGGATCACTTGAGCCCAGGAGTCTGAGGTTGCTGTGACCTGTGATGCCACCACAGCATGCTAGCCTGGGCAACAGAGTGAGACTCTATCTCAAAACAAACAAACAAAAAAAAAAACGAAAACAAAAACATTATTACCCAGAGTGAACAAACAAAAACCAAGGCTCTACAGCTGGAAGAATCCAGCATCTCCATTGTCCACGTTATCTGAGTCTTGATCTCTCTGACCTCCTACCCCTGTGCCAGTTGGCCAGTCTCCAGCAGACGCCACCTGTTTAACTGGAGAGAAAAGATGACGTCTCAATAATCCACACGTTTTACTAGGGCTAGAGGTCTCCTAAAATCTGTTGGGGAATTTGGGGAAGGGATTGCTGGAGTTCCAGGATAAAATGAGAGCGTGAAGTTCCTGGCAGACACTCTGTACCCAAACAGCATGAGAGCTAACCACAATTATCTCTTTTATTTCCAACAATAAACCAGAGTCCCAAGGCTGCATCTAGCTGCCCTCACCTACCCAGCTGGCTTCTCCGGGGACTCATGTCACCTCCTGCATTCCTAGCATAGACACGCCAGGTTTCTGAAAAGCTCCTGATTCCGTGTGGGTGCAGCCAGGGCCCAGCAGCTGCACAGCAACCGTGCCAGCGGGCAGCACCCAGGATCCAGCAGGGAGCCAGCGGTGGTGTCCTCACTGGCCTGGTTCTGGGACTCCATTTTGCATGTGGTTCTGCCTTTTGTTCCTGCCCCTTTGAAGGCCTGAGTGTTCCTCTTCCTGGTGATGCTGTGAGCCCTCCAGTGGCCTTTCTGCTTCAAAAGAAAAGGAGTGTGCAGGCACTCACATGCACGCATGCCAAGAGCGAGAAAGAGACAGAGACAGATCAGACAGAGAGAGACAGAAACAGAGACAGATGGAGAGAGACAGACAGAGAGACAGAAAGATAGAGACAGGGAAGTCTCTAGTTCTTAAAATTAAAGCATTAAGTCATAGGCACTGTCTCTCTTTGTCCTTCTTCTCCGTCCTCCAGACTGGGCCTTCTGCCTCCCAGACACGCTTTGGAGGCTCCAAGGGTTCAAACTTCCAGTGTTGTCCATGGCTTCAAATCTTGCTTCTCAGGCCAGGACTGATTCTCACTCCCCTGCTCTTAGCCACGCTCTTTCCGCCTGCTGCCCCACACCACACCTCCTCTGACACAGCATGCCCGTGTTCACACACAGGCCACAGCACACACAGTCCACAAGACACACAAGCACCACAACACTCACTCACAGCACACACCACAACATGCACACATGTATCACATACCACAAGACACACGTACAACAGACACGCACCACAGCACACACCACGCCTTTTTTTGCTCATGTTCCACCCAGCATTTCTGAAAGTCATGGCTGGGTGAAGTGGATGCATTCCCTCCTCCAGCCCCACTGTGTATACAAAGTCCTTGTCACTGTCCACAAAGGAAGAAGCCATGGGGTGAGAGCCAGGGAGGGAGAGGGTTGACGGTGGTCAGCATTCAGGGTCTGAGCTGTTACGTGGAGACGAGTCAAAAAATGCCACAGAGTAAATTTACTCCATGATTTTAAACCATGTGAAATGAGCACCCCAAGCATTGGACCCAGAGGGTCTCCTTTTCTCTCAGTAATTTAAGGGGTAATTTGCACCCCGTGTGGTGTATGCACAGCTAGGTGGCACACCAAGCCATCTGACGCCCCTGAATTCCTTCTGAGCTTCCACCTACATTTCTTCCTCAGCATGAGCTGTACACTTTGTTAAGAAGGTGACTCAGAGGTCACTGTGAATGAATGAATCGGAGGACAGGGTGCAACTTAGAGGACTGACAGCAAACACTTCCGTGAATTTTAATCAGCTCAGTCCTGTGAGAAAACACTTAAACAGAACCCACCACCAGAGGATAACTCCAAAGCAAAATGTAAACAAATGCAGGGCACCAGGGAACCTTCTGTGTACACAAGTCTTGGTCAAGGAATTCCAAGAAAGACAGATCCCTGCTGGGAGGTAAGGTCAAAATGTGTGTCCTGCAAACAGAACTCCCACAGTGAATCGCCTGGGGCAGCTGCCACCACTCCTCCAACACTGTCCTGACCCGGCAGTCACAGTCTCACGCCTGTCAGGTGGCTGCAGCCGCTGCTATCAGCAGGACCGCCTCTGCGTCCTCTGATCCTCTTGGCCACAGATGAGATCTCCAGCCCTGGAGAGAGGTGGCCTGAGGTTGGAATCCTGGCCTCCCGGCTTGCTGACCTGCTCACGCTCGGTGCTCCCGTTTAAATGAGAATAGTGTAATAATAATGATTCTAGCTGCGCTCCTAGAGAAGCTGATCCATCAATCCATCGCTTATGCAGTGGTGGGGCTGGCTAAGCAAATCTGGAATCCTAGGGCAGCACATCAGGAAGGGCAGGCCAGGACTCGTGGCCACAGACGGATGCGTCTCCTTCAGGGAAGCCTCATTCTGCTCTCAAAGCTTTTCAACTGACTGAATCAAGTCCACCCCAATTGTCTAGGATCAGCGCTTTTATGTAAAGTCACGATTTTGGACTTTAATGGCATCTACGAAATACCATCAGAGCAATACCTGGATTAGTGTTTGATTGAGTCACTGGAGACTATAGCCAGGCCAGGTGACTTGTAAGACTGGCCGTCACAGAAGCATTGGAAGTGGCTGGCTGGCGGCAATTAATCACTCAATAAAGTTCAACTGTAATTTTTTTAGGATTCTAAAGTACTCACTGATGACATTGACACAGTAAGCCAAGCATTCCCTTTTTAGTCCTTATCTTACACAGATGATAGCACCCTTGACCTCACTTCTAAATCTTCTTCCAAAGAAGGCTGAGAGCTTACCCCAAGGAACCACAAGGAAAATGATTCATCTTGCAGACATTCTCACAAACACTTCCTCCCCACAGTCTGTGCCAGGCTGCACCAGGGGTTGTGCACTCAGAGTCAGGTATGTTGGTCCTGCCCTCCTGGAGTCTCTGTCCTTTGTCTAACCATGCACCTCCCTGCCAGGTGTGCTGAGGACCCAGGACCTCCTCCCACAGCTGTCTCTGGATGGACTTGGCCACCTACTGATCAGTACACTTGCCCAGAGAGTCACCTTCTCATCACGGGCAGGTTTGTGAAGCTAGTGGCACTCTGGAAATGTAGCTAACCACAGACCATCTTCCTATTGACAGGGAGGTTTCCCCAGAGGGCCATATGCTCTTTGAAAGGGAAGGTCCCATTTCCAGGCAAGGGGCACACGTGATGGAGTAAAGAGCACCTCTCAGCCTCTCGGGGCTACGTTCACTCCTGTTCTGCTCCACAGGCCCTTCCAAGCACATAGCCTACCACCACCATCTTCTGACTCTCAGCTCCCCCACCCCCTTGCTGCCAACCCTCTGAGTGGCGAAGCTCTGCTCAGTGGCCACTGCCATCCTGTGCCTTCACCTCCACCTGAGTCCGGTCCACTCACGGTGTGGGGACAGTGCCCACTAACCAAGGCTGGACCTGTCCCCAGATACAGGTTCCTCTCAGTATGCCCTCATTTAGTCCTCACTTTGCCCTTCCTGAATCCAGGATGCCCCAGGCCTTTCCCAGGAGTTCAGCAAGTTCCCCAAGAGCCTGGCTTGATTGTGGCAAATCCGAAGTCAAGTCCCAAATTCTCCGTGAACTTGGCCAAATCAATTAACCTTCCTGAGTTTGAATTCCTCCTCTGAAAAGTAAGAATGATTGTAAAAACCACTTCAAGATGTTGGCATGAAAAGAAGCCCAATGATGTGTAAGAAGGGCCGGATCCATGGCACCCAGGCTGTCCACTGCCCTCCCAGCCTCCCCACCCGCTCTCATCACCCTCCCTCCTTCCAAACATCCATGTATCAGGGATGCAGAACCCATATTTACCCCATCTGGTTTCATAGAGTCTAGTTCCAGCCACGGTCACCAACCTTGGTTCACCGGGGCATTAGGAAAGAGTGCAGGTTTGCCTTGGCATCTGGTGGGGAAGCCTTCCAATTAATAAAGCCTAAAATAACACCCAGAGTTTGAATTGTCAGAGTTATGATCAAAGGGGAGGAATGTGGAGAGTTTATCACAAGGAACTCATTTAATGGGAGAATGAGAAGCAGGTGGAGGCTTTCCTCTGCCCCTTCCTCCTGCCCCTTCCCCTAACAATATGGGGGTGTGAGCAGAGGATCCCAATCTGTATGGAACCCAAGCACAGGAGGAAGCACTTTGTCACTGTCGAGCATGGTATCAATGTTACATTATTATAACTTAATTCCTCCCAGCTCCTCAGAGTCACAGGCCCCTGGGGAGGACAGACAGAGCTGGCCTCTCCACCTGGCCTTGGAGAGAAATCTGCTGCTCTTCTAGAACACAAGCACACCAGCTGAGAAACTTCCAGATGTGAGACCCACAGCACCTCCCCACCCTTCCTGCTGCCAGGCAGAGAGAGTTGATCTGGGCAGGTTTTGAAATCCTCAGCACTCTGGAGATTTGGGGCTGGATAATTCCTTGTCGGGGGGATTTTGTGTGCATCACGGGATGTTCAGCAGGGTGGCTGGCCTCTGCCTGTTGGATACCAGTAGCCCTCCCCAGATCTAATAACCAAAAGTGTCTCTAGGTATTAGCAAATGGGGAGCAAAATCACCCCTATTGAAAACCTGTGGCCTAGGCCTGTCCAAGCTGCTGTCAGGGCTCTTATAGCCTCCTGCAACCCACAGTGGCCCACTGTGGCCTGGCTGCTCGCTGCCTGCCGGCTTCAGTGCTCACCTCTGTGGCCCAGTTGTGCTGAGCCCCTTCATGCCTTCATGCTTGCAGCACCGTGCACAAGACAGTCCACAGAGCCCCACGTGCCTCCATGCCCAGAGCAGCCTCTGGATCAAGCGGCTATAGGTCTTGCAACTCTGGACACCAGCAGATGGATCTCCATCAGGACTAGCCCCCCATGATGTCCCCGGGTTGGGTCAGGGCACTTCAACTATTCAGTGACTGGCCGTCCCTCTCCAGATTTGCACTCTGGGTTTGGGAGACTGGAGTGGGATGTCATGGAAACCGGATCCTGGGAAGAAAACAAAGGTGAAGCATGGCTGGCACAGGAGGCTGCAGCTTCCAGGAAGGGGCCAGATGACCAGACCACGTCATAAGCCCCTTCCACATTCTCTGCAATGACTTTTTCAATCATTTTTAAAGGCTTTCCTTAAAATAATTTATCTGCTGCTAAATAGTAAGTTAGCTGTGTTTCCAAACTGAGATTTTTGTTTCTGGCATGAACTGGGTGTTATTTCTCATGAATGTAGTTTTATCAACAGATGGGACCATTTTTATTTCATTCAAGTCAATTGGTAATAAAAATAAAAATAAAAACGGAAGGGACGGAGCAGGTAGTTTTATTTTTTTAGTCTCATCACTTTGTGGGAAGAAAATAAAGAAGGGGCATTCCCACTGCCCCTTCAGTCACTGCCACCAAATTAACCTTTCTTTAATTATAATGTGAAAATACATATAAATAATAAGTATTTTATATATTCACATATATTTTAACCAAAATGCAGTTATGCTACGTCTTCCTGCCATTTTCTTTCTATCACTTAACATTTAACTTTTATCAGCGATCCGCTTCCGAGTACGTGTCTCAGCTCACTGCCATTTAAATGCCAGCTCTGACTTCTCACAGCTGTGTGACCTTGAACAGGTTAATAACCTCTCTGTGCCTCTTTTGCAACACCTGGATGATGACAACATGTCCTGCTTCATAAAGTTGTTGGGAGGGTTGAACGAGGACTTAACGCACTTGGAACAGGGCCTCACCCATGACAAACACTCAAACAACTCGTAGCTCTTACTCCACAGGCCTACCTCGTTCTTTAAACATTGACTAGAGTTCCATGACATAGAGATATTCCTTGATTTATTTAACCTGGGCTCTTCGATGGAAATTTAAACCTGTGCAAATTTCCCTGTTATGAGCGGTGATACAGCAAATGTCCATGTGTATGTATCTTGACACATTCCTGCTATGATTTTCGGAGGGTAAATTCCTAGAGGAGAGACTGATGGGTCCTCAGTGAGCATATTTTGAGTTCTTACGTCTATTGTCAAATTACCGTCAGAAAATTTGCAGAGCTTTCCATTCCTACCAACAGTACAAACTGTCCTCAATCCTTCACTCTCGCTAATTGTGAAGGTTATTCTTTATAATTAAAAAAAACCACAATGTTACATTGTTCTTATTAAAATTTCTTTGGTTACTAGTGAGGTTGAGTATCTTTTAATCCTTTCCTCTTCAATGAGCCGTGTGTATCTGACGCGTGTGATTGTGTGTGTGTTGCCCACTTGTCTGTTCTAGCTGTTTCTGACGGGTTTAGAGGAATCCAGTCTATGGTGCAGTCACGGTTTTCCTGCTAGGATGTGCAGCAAAGACCTTCTCCCAGACTGCCATTTATGTTTCGGTTTATTTATGGCGCCTTTGACAATATAGTTTTGTTTTTAATTTTTAAGTAATCCAATCTTCCAAACTTTTCTTCTTCTTTTATTTTCTGAACATTCTCGGTGCTACATGCCAAACTTTTCTATGATGACTTCTCCACCCTAAGATAAATAAATAAATACATATATACACATGCACATATAGTCTCATTATCTTTCACTTTGTTAATATTTTCATATCTAATGTGCAGATCTTTAATCCATCTGGGATTTGTTATTGGATATGACTTGAGGTAGGTACCTAATTTTATCTTCTGACTTGTGGATAGCAATTTGTGCTATGGTTGAAAGTATCTTTGGCCTTCAAGTCACTCGCCAGTAGGACTATGACTCTGCAGTTAAGTCAGTTTATCCTGAGAGGGAAGTGGGCAGAGAGGGAGCAAATTTTCCTGCCTCTCCATTTATTCTATCTGGCGACAGCAGGTGCAGCAGGCTCCTCTGCCCAGCAGCAGGGAGAGGGAGCTGCCGAGGGAGCCATGAACACTACATCACTTGAACACAACATTACAGGAATGGTCAGAGCCTGAGCTATAGTTGTCCTGGGACCGCAGTAACTTATGTGCCCGGAGAAATCATTTTCCTAGAAGATGCATTTTAGGCTGCATGGAGGCTCAGGTGACCCTTATATCATCCGGTCCCAGGTTTCTGTGGATTTACACATGCTGGATTTCCACAATAGAAAGAAATCTAATTACTGGTGGAATAACTTACAGGTAAGGCGACTTCCAGTGGGCACCCAACCTCGCTATAAATCCTCAGAGTTGGAGCCTGAGAAAGTGAGCTGGTACTCAGAGCCACACGTCTTACAGCTGAGAAGGCAGGCAGCCCCTCTCAGCCAGCCTGGGCAGGGGAGCCGTGGGCTGCAGGGGACCTGTTGGTTTCCAGGGCCTGGAAAATGGAAAGAACATCAGCCTGGACATCCAAATACCTGAGTTCTTCATTCCCCTGTTAGCGCTGTTCACTGAACATCTCTCCTTAGTTTCCCTGTGCTAAATTTTTGGTTAGCAGGTATTAAGACACACCGAGAGACCATGATATGTGCTTTAATATATTAATATACCCCTGGTTTTCATAACAACCCTAGTAAACAAGAATTAGCATTCTGCTTTGACATATGTAGACGTAAGATTGAAGAGGTTCAGTGAATTTGTTCGAGTGGCATTAGCAGAAAGTGGCAGAGCTAAAATTCCTGCCCTCCAGCCCAAGCCCCATGCTCCCCCATGGTCTGCAGCATCCGTGTGTGAGCATGGCAGGTGGGGCCCTGTGTGCAGGAGGAAGCTCTCCTGAGCCTCCCACAAGGCCCCTGTGGTGGCTCCCAGGCTTTTCTGCCTCTCAGCATCTGCATGGCCTTTGCTCGGGTGATACATGCACACAGCCACCAGCACCCACCCCAAGGGCCTCCACCATCCCAAGAACCACACTTCTGTGTGGCTGTGAGTGCAGGGAGGAAGCAGCCTGCCCAAACGCTGGAGCAAGAGACAAGTAGGGCCCACACACCGCACACCGTGCGTGTCAAACTTACAACTCCAGCTGTCTCCTCACAACAAACGATGCTCGGCTTCAACCCTGGCAAAAATAACTTCCGAAAAATTTTAAAAGATGGATGAAGTTGTGGTTTTTATATGACCGAAAGTCTTAACGCTATCAAAGATGAATTCAATTATTATCGTGTATAACCATGTGGCCCTCTGATGAGCTGTTGATATTTGCATGAGTAATAAAATAGAGATACGACCCATGTCTTACTTTATATTGATTTCATAAAATCTTTTGCCTTCATTTCGCAAACCTCTAATATTAATCTTCACAAGATTGTATTCTGCTGATAATAATTATCTAAGGATTAAAAAATACAATGTAATTGTATTCAAAGAGATAAACTGTAAATGGACTTCAATTTTTTAAGTACCTTAAAATATGTGACAAAAAGGAACATATTTGAAATATCATTTTTGTAAAAGTTATTTTTCTTCTAGAATATTCAAAATGGCTACAAAAGTAAAAGGCAAAATATCATAATTAATGAATATGAAAGTTTTTAACCAAAGGTGCTTCAATAACATAGAAACTTTTTAACCTACATGCTTAAAAAATAGCTATTAAATATTTTTATACAATAAAATATTTTTCAGTTCTAGTAGTCAATGCACACGTACTTGCTAATGTAAAGAACCATTTACATGTTACACTCCACACATATCTGAGGCTGATATATGGAAATTTCAGAGCACTACGAATCAACCACCGCAGAATATGCTTCAGCATTTGCGTGCAAGTGTTGTGACTTCTATGTTAATTCTTGTCTCCACAACCAGGAATTGGAATATGAAGAGAAGCAAAAAAAATGAATGTTTGGCACTACTGAGAAACAATAATTTGTTACACAAGATTCTACTGCAGTCAAATGGAGAGAAAGGGCTTGACAAGTTAATTAATGTGCTTTTTCTCTTACCCAAGCATTTCTGCTCAAATTCTCCCTGCTCTTCTGACGCAGTGCCTGCCTTTGATGTGGTTGGACGTGGACAACACACAACCTTTGTGGTATCCATGAAGTTTCCCAGGCCCTAAGGCAAGAGATGTGCAGAAAGGCTTCCCTGGGGCCTAAGTGGTGATAGTCACCAGGGCTGGTCATTAGGGTTATAGATGTGCTTCACCGAGCTTCGGATCACAAGTGTCAGAAGCATTCATGTGTCCGTGTGTGTGTGTGTGTGTGTGTGTGTGTTTGTATGTTGTTTGCAGAGCCCTCCAGAGTACAAAGCCCAAAGCAGAGGCCCCTCTGTTTGGGGACCAGAATAGAATGGGTAAACAGAGGGTTTGGAGGAATATTGGGGTCCCCAGAACCACACCCAGGTTTAACACTGCATTGGCGGACTCAGCATATAGTTGAACTCTGGGCTGTGATTTATTACAGCCAAAGGGTACAAAAGGCAAATTAGCCAAGAGAAAGGGCCATGGGACCAAGTCCAGAGGAAAGTATGTTGGAGCAAGCTTCCAAGAACCTTCTCCCAGGGAATCACACCAGATGAGCTTAATCCCTTCAGCAATGAGTTGTAAGAATACGTTGGAGATGACGTCTGCCAGGGACGCTCACTGGTAACTGGTGCCCAGGGCTTCTGTTGGGGTAGGGGATTTAGTCACGTAGGCTCTCTCTGCCTAACGCATACCAAAATTCTAGACTCTCAGCGGGAAAGCAGGTGTTTCCCACACACAGTATTGTCAGGGCAGTTTGGCACAGCGAGTCACTCTTCTCTGGGAATGGTGGGAAACCCGCTGAAGTCCAAGCTCCCAGATGCCAGCCAGGGCCAACCTTGCCAGCAGGCCTTTCTAAGGAGAATAGTCTCAGGTGGCGCTGCTAACTCTTCTGCCCAGGAGGGAACTGGGATGTGAAAGGCAGAGGAAGAGGAGCCCTTTTAATTTCTCCAGCCTTTAAATCCCTTTTCCGGGGCCAGAGGTGAAAGCTGGGTTGGCTGGAGCAGAAGGGGAGCTGGTGAGCAGCCTCTCACACAGACCCGTCCTGTGGTCACGTGCAGTCTGGACGTGTTCGTCCTCACCAGGAATGTCATCCACTGTGTGCATCCACACTGTTTACCCGGCCCCTAGAAGATACTCTCAGTATGACAGCATTTGTATTAAGCTCACAGTCAAGCAAAATCTCAACAATATATTGTTTAAGAGCATCATGGGGCTCGGCGCCTGTAGCTCAGCAGCTAAGGTGCCTGCCACATACACCGGAGCTGGCAGGTTCGAATCTAGTCTGGACCTGCCAAAAAACAATGACAACTACAACCAAAAAATACTGGACATTGTGGCAAGTGCCTGTAGTCCCCACTACTTGGGAGGCTGAGGCAAGAGAATCGCTTAAGCCCAAGAGTTGGAGGTTGCTGTGAGCTGTGATGCCACAGCACTCTACCCTGGGCAACATAGTGAGACTCTGCCTCAAAAAAAAAAAAAAAAACATCATGGGTGGTAAACTATTTTTAAATGCAAAGGAATTAAGCAATTCAGGATAACTTTTACCTGAAGAGGGGAGGGAGCAACAGACTGAGACCAGAAGGGGAACACAGTGATAAGTCAGTCCTTCCCGGGGGTGGGGGCGGGGGTGGGAGTGGGCTCGCAGGCTCATTTATAATTACAGTTCATAATTTCACATGAGGTAAGCTGCGAATACACATGTTCTTTCACATGTACTGAAAACTACATACTAAAACGTTTAACTTTTAAAAATTTACCATCTGGGTAATGGTAAGGCACCCTTCCTAACTATGACCACATGTGAGATCAAATTCTCGGGGCTGACTACCATCAAAACTAAAAAACATTATGACTTAATTGACTTAAAAACCCACATTCATCTCCAATCAGGTGACATCGAGCCTGATACTCTTTCACTGCTGGCTGGTCCTAAGTCATTCCATTTGTCTCACTGAGTGTCTCATTTCATGAATCAATTTTGTGACCAGCTCAATTTTTATTACTTGGTATTTCATTGCTTTCTAATTTTTAGGCTAATAACATTGTTTATTTTCAGTGTATTTGTTTGTGTGGTCATGTTCTATGTATGCTAAGTGATACTGGTTTTCTGCTTATGGTAGAGATGTAACCGCTCCCTTTTAAAATAAGTTTAACCCAGGTAAAATTTGAGACCAATTAAATACAAATATTAATCAAATGATAGCACAGGCATCACAGAGATGCGAGGAGAGTCATCAGAGAGGTGAGGAAAAGTGATGGACGACATTAACTGGCATCCAAACACCGGCCGCCAGAGTCCTAGTTGCTCAGTTCCACAGGGGTGGGGGGCAGGGAGTGACAAGGACACATGTCTGTGCGTGTGGACATGTATGTGTGTGCCAGTGTGTGTGTGACAGGATCTTCATCCCCCAAGAGTTTACACACACACACACAGATAAGGAAACTCACTGGCAAGGCTCCGGCTCAGTGCCAGTGCCTACGGGCAGCACTTGGTCAACGGAAATAGGAACAGGGCAGGGCAGGTGAGAGGACAGGTGTGAAGCTGAGTCACACCACCTTTGAAACACTTCCTGGACATTCAGTTGGCACCACTGATTCATGGAACCACTTATGCTTTTCTTTTTACTTTTTTTTTGAAACAGAGTCTCACTATGTCACCCTCAGCAGAGTGCCATGGCGTCACAGCCCACAACAACCTCAAACTCTTGGCCTTAAGCAATTCTCTTGCCTCAGCCTCCTAAGTAGCTTAAGAGACTATAGGTGCCCACCACAACACTTGGCTATTTTTTTGTTGTTATTGTAGTTGTCATTGTTGTTTTTAGCAGACCCAGGGTAGGTTCGAACCCACCAGCCCTGGTGCATGTGGCTGGTGCCCTAACCACTTAGCTACAGGCATCGAGCTATCATATGTTTTTCTAAGGCAGGGAAATGGATGTCATTTTTTAAATAATAAGCCAACAGCCCCAGGCAGTATGTGGTGAGGTCTGTCCCAGCTCTGTTTGGGTATGTCAGGACTTGTGAAGAATGGCCCTGCTGAGAATGTCCATGTCACCTGCCAGTGGAAATGAAGAAGGCTGTTCACCAGATAGGAGCAGATGAGCTGGTGGATTGGAGATGGTGGGTGTGGACAGGCCATGCCAGGACAACACCAGGCAGCAAAGCCCTGCTAAAACGTGGCCAAGGAGCACACAGCCTGCAAAACTCTTACACTCTGGCTTCCCCTCTTCTGGAATGCCCCCAAGGCTGATAGGCAATAGAAGTGTGTGCTAGACAGCATTAAATAATTACATATGACACTGTGGGGAGCCCGGCAAAGCAGGGTAACAGATGCCTACTGTGGATATACCCGAGTCGCCCAGAAGACCCAAGGAAATAAGCACAAAGAAGGTCAGTCCTGGATACATAATTCCGAGGGAGAAGTGTGTCATTTTAGCATCCAGGCCAATCTTAATCTTAATCCATGTCAATCTTAGCATCTTAATTCCGAGGGGAAAGTGAGACATCTTACATCCAGGCCAATCCTAAACACACTTAGGAAGAATGATGAATGGAAGCAATGAAAGACTTGTTGAATGATTCAACAAAACTTCACTGAGTCCTGCTTCCATGGCCCATCTGGTACTAAGTTTAGGTCTAAATAAGCTAGTTTGGCCTTCAAGGGCTCACATAAACGGAGGGGGAAAGGTGTACTCCAGTTACCAAGGTTACAAGGAGACACTCTAGGAGGTGCACAACCCAGAAAAGGGTCATTCCCCTACAAGAGAATAGATCTGAAAAGGCTTGCCAGTCATAAGGACTCTTACTCCTGGCACACACTAGATGCTTAACTGATACTCAGTGAAGTATTGAGTAGATAAATAGAGGAATTGGGTTGGGCACCCTGAGGCTAAATAATGTTTCCCACTGTCTCAATCCCTGTAACCCATGAATATTACCTTACATGGAAAAAGGGACTTTGCAGTGTAAGTTAAGGATCTTGAGATTGGGATATTCTCCTGGGTTAACCAGGTGAGCCCCAAATGTAATTCCATGTATCTGTGTAAGAAGAGGGAGGGAGATTTGGCTACAGAGAGAAGAGAAGGCAATGTGACCAGGAAGGCAGAGACTGGAGTGTTGTGGCCACAAGCCAAGGACTGCCAGCAGCCACCAGAAGCTGGAGGAGGCCAAGAAATAGGTTTTCCCTGGGCACTTCTCAAGGAAGCACCACCCTGCAGACACTGTGATTTAGGCCTTTGTTTGAGACTTAGTTCAGGTTTCTGATGTCCAGAATTGTGAAAGAATAAGTTTCTGTTTCTTTAAGCACCAGATTTTTGGTAGTTTTTCACAACAGCCTTGGGAAGCTAATACAGCCACCAATCTGGGAAGAAGGGACTGGCAGAGGGAGCTGTGGAAGCCGTCTGGGCAATGCCAGGCACACTGACAGCCTCGGGGCTTTGAGCTGAGGTCCTAAGGATGCAAACAGAGCTTTGTGAAAGCTGAATCTGGCTTGGCCATGCAGAACGGATTAAAGGCGGAGAGGCCAGAGGCAGGGAACTCTGCCAAGAGGTTCTCAAGGCAGATCAGGCATGCAGGGGTAAGAGCCAGGCCCCCGGGAGGAGCAGTGGAAAGGAGAGAAGGGGCCAGTACAAAAGAAATTTCAAAGGCAAAATTGATGGGGCTTAGTGAAAGATTGAATACACCAGATGAAGGAGAAATTTCTTCCAGCTGTTAGAGCAGACGCTAACTGGGGCAAAGAGGAAGACATTTCTGTATGTTTCTAACAAAAGCCGATTAGCCTAAACTCTCTCAGTGCCACGAATTGAGCTGCTCTAAGAGTCGGAGACACAGTTAAGGCATCACCCTTTTCCATGGCTGGCCACCAATGGCTGCAGAAAAATGCTATTGCTGGGACTCCTTGCTCTAGGGATGGAAGAATTCTTTCCAGCTTACCTCCCGATCTCTCCTGCCAAAGCCTAGATTTTCACGGTGGGGCTGGGCAGGAGAATGGAGTAAAGAAGTAGGAGAGGAGTGGGGGTAGAACGGACAGAGAGAGGAAAGAACAGCAGCACAGATCAAGCACACTACAGACACATCTGCCGCTGTCTTGCTGGGGCACTGACCAGCGTCCAAACAAGGCTGTCAGCGTGAGGACGATATCTTCACAGCCCCATCCATAGGGCCCTGCTTCTCAAGTGCCACTTCCATGCCTGAGGATCTCGAAAGTACACAACCTTCTTGCCAGGAATGCAAGTGGCCTGCTGGGAGACTACAAGGCAAGCAGAAGTCAGTGGAGTGAGCAGGAATCAGACTCAAGGAGAGCATCTGAGTTAGGGTGTATTCAGAAACCAAGAACTACCCAGAGCAGAGAGCAGTGTCCCAGAAAAGACAGCCATCAGCCCTGGAAGCACATCTCCAGAGATGTGGGCTACAGTATGGGGACGTGCAAGTAACAAGAGAGCCCTGCCCAGGGCTCTCTGCTCCCACCTCACCCTGGGAGCACCACTGCCCCCTGGGGAATTCTGCCACGTTGCCTCCACCAACTGGACCCAGCAATTCTCTAAGCAGGCCATGGCTCTGAAGACCCACTTTCCAAGAAGCTGTTGAAGCTCCCTAGCTTATAGGGAAAGAGGAGAGAGACTCCTGCGTTCACCATTAATTATTTATTGTGTACATCCTGTATGTCAGGCACCTGTTAGACGCTTAGATACTTCGTAAATAAAACAGACCCAGCCCCTGTCCCCATGATGCTCATAAATTTTATCAAAAACAGCCTCTGAAAAAAAGTCTGAGTAGAAGCTTGAATCAGAACCAAGTCTCTGTATTTTCCAAAATGATCCAACTGGCAAACGTGCAAACATCCTCGGGACCAAACCAGGATTTCGTTCCATCTGAGTCTCTCCTCTTTTTGAGGCCTCAAACAACCTGCTAAACAACAGAAACTCACGTGGCCCATCTCTTCCGACAAAGTCCCCAGAGGAATTTGCTGAGATTACTGAGAAATCAATTTTATCGCTCCAATTTCCAGCAGTATTACCTTCTTTCCTTGTCCATGCCCTTCACGTGTCCACTCGCTCAGCCCACAATGATTTGTGGGGCACCCAGCATGTGCCAGGTGTAGACAAAGGGCACAGCCCCACCCCACGAGGCTGCCAATGCACAGGTGCACACCTGCTGGCACCTCTTCACGGCCTTGCCCAGTGGGCAGGGCAGGAGTGGTGGCCCTGACCAGGCAGAGAGCCGAGGGTCAGCCTGCCAAAGGAATTGGCCTCAAGCCCACGGTTGAAAGTGGCAGAGCCGGAACAAGTAGCCCAATACCCCTCACTCCTAACACCTTCCTTGACACTGTGCTCACTTGGGTCACTGAGAGCCTTCTCCACACGGCACCATGGATGGGTTGTTAGAATAAATCAAGGGTCCTCACACCCAGCGTTTCACGGGAGCCTATGAAGCAGGGGTTTTTTCACCCCCAGTTTAAAGACAGGGAAATAAAGGCACCAAATGTCAGGGTTTGTGCCAAGTTGCACCGCTGGTAGGTTGCCAAATTGAGGCATGAGCCCAGGTCTTAGGATCTTAACATTAGTCTTCCTTTGACATTGAACTCTTCTCTTTGTTCCTGGTATCTTGTCCCTCCAAAAAATCACACTCATCCCAGCCCCAAAAAATAATGAAGTTAAATTAAAAGCAGAAGTGTCTTTTCTCCACTCGAGGATCTGGCAGCAGGCAATTCTCCTGAGAACACTTAGTGATTTCCAGGGAACTCTGACCATCACTAACATCCAAAGACTCCACAGTGGTTTCAATTAGGGTTCTGAGCACTCTGGTTTCAGAGGCGAGGGAGCAACAGGGGCTACTCCAAGAGAGAGGCTGACCTCTCTCAGAATGCCCCCCACTCCCCACTAATATCTCAATAGCCTCTTAAATGGAACGTTATGTGCCTGGGATTTCACCATCAGACCCATCCCTTTTGGGTAGGCTTTAGCTTTTTTTTTTTTTTAATCTAAAGTTGATTGCCTCTCTCATTTTCAAAGCCACCATCCATCTGTTTCCACTTTCTTAAGGGCTGTAGCAAGGAATAGAGCTGGAAATGTGTTTTTACTTGAGGTTTTAGGATTCCCCCTCCTTCCCCCTTGTTGAGGGTTGTTCAAGTTTTAATGTTGTCACTGCAATATGATCTTCCAGTAGTGGGTGGCCCGGCTGTGCCATTTGAAACTAATTTACAGCTTCATCTGAGACTATCGTCACTTTAAATTAATTAGCCAGAGTGCACCAAAAATTTATATGATGGCAGGGAGGAGGGGAAGGAGACGGGGTGGGGGCAGTTTGGAGCTGTAACACAGGCCTCCCCAGGCTTTGCCAGGTCCTGCCCCTGGGTATAAAGGGCCGTCTTTACCTTCTCCACTCACTTTTTGGAAACTGAAACACGTACATAAACCATAAAAAATTCAGGACGTTGTTTTTTGAAAGGTTTCTTCGGGAAGATAAGAACCCTGTGTTGGTTTTCACAAAGCTAAGTCAAGACTGTTACTAGGAAGAAAGGTACACGGGAGGGCCCCTGGCTGATGGGGACCTCGATCACATGAGAAGTGCTGGAGATGAAGTGGGGTGGGAGCAGCCTTGGGGTCACTTGCCTCACCCCCATTTCAAAGCAGTTCCTCCCCAGGCTGCAGAGGAAGAGGATTTGTTCCTCTCACATTTTATAAGTATACACTGACCCTGTCCTATGTGGCGAGCCCTGTGAGTAAAGGGACAGCCTTCAGGAGTCTCACAGACCCCATCGAAATGGCCCCCAACATGTGCACAGCTCTTGGCCATCTACCAAGCACTCATATGTGCCTTCCCTCTCCATCCTCACTGTGACCCTGTGAAGCACACAGTATCATCCCTCCATTCTATAAGGGAAGGAACCCAGGCCCAGAGAGGTCACGAGGCCTGTCCCGTGGCCTGTCCCAAGGCAATGCAGTGATGGGGCATGAGTCCAAACCAAGGATGGTCACAAAAATTGAGTCCTCTTTCTACGAAACCTACAGTGGGGATTGTAGACTCAAAATAAACAGGGACAGAAGGGGAATTCAATCCCAAGGTGCCCCCAAACACGTGTGCTTGTGAGTCTGTGGGAACCTTATTTTTCTAAAGTGCTCTAGACTCTGCCATTTTCAGACTTAAGCCAGTGAGGCAGCTCTCTCCCCAGGCCCCTGACACCGCTCCAATTTGTTGATGACAACACTCTGTATATCATCTCTGGGCCCAGTTGGACTTTCTAAAGCTGAGACATGCAGAGTGTTTGGATGGCAAGAGATTATAATCTCTCTGCTCTTACACACTAACCAGTATCTGAAAGTAATCTGTGAGTCCGTAACTGCTGCTTGCATAAGGCCTGGCTCCCACTAAATACTGCAGACATGCTGGCTGTGATGGTTATCCCCCAAATCCTCTCCCTCCTCGAATCTGAGTTGGAAGGGAGACACAAAGATTGGTCTTTGTTCCAACTCAAAATACGGCTATCTCTTAAGAAATTATGTAATCTATAGTAGGCTAACATTGAACACTTACTGCATGGAAAGTGCCCTTCCAGCACTGACAGTGAATTAATTCTCCAAGAACCCTATTAGGTCCTTGATTACTCCATTTGGCAGATGAGGACCCTGCAGTAAAGATGAGTGAATGATCCTCTTGCCCAACCCTGGTTCAAAGGCAGGCGCTCGCCTTCCGCAAGAGCACTCAGCCACAATGCTATCTATCCTGCCCAAGTCCCCCCAGTCCTGAACAAGTTGCTTTAACATCACAGTGACCTGGTGCTCCTACCCACAGAGACAGCCTCCTGTTGCAAAACTGAGGATTTGAAGTAGAAAACCCATGTTTACATGGAGATGAAGTTTTATTTGCTGCCCTCTCTACCCCTTGTTCCTAAGGCTGCCCGTAGCCTCCCCAACTGCCCGTAGCCTCCCCAAACAGCTTTTCTCAAACTTCAATAGGCACGGGGGATCTGTTAAAATGCGGATCTGCTTCTAGAGATCTGGGGCAGGGCCTGAGATGCTGCGTTTCTCTGGAGCTCCTGAGTGATGCTGATGCTGGGGGTCCCAGGCCCACGTTTTGAGGAGCAGGTTCCAGCTCGGGCATAGGTTGAGTCCAGTCTGCCACCTGTTTCTATAAAGGACATTTCACTGGAACACATTCACACCCATCTGCTCATGTACTGTCCACGGCTGCTTCCACCCTACCACAGACTCCAGTGGTCGAGACAGAAAGGAAAAGGTCTTAACACCTAAAATATGAATATCAATTCCCTTGCAGAAAAAGCTCCTTGGCCTCTGCCCCAGATGACCACCCTTCAAGTCTTAAAAAGCGATGCCCTGTCCTCCACCCATGTTCTCTGAGCCTTCTCACACTCTAGTGAGGGCTGCCTCACTTTCCCATCAAGTGCCCTCAGCACTAGTGTCTAACCCCTTGCCACACTCAGGTCTGCTGGGAACCCCTTCAAGGATAAGCATCGCCCCACCCCCTGCCCCTCCTGCTGCAGGAGAGACAGAGCCGATTCCCTCCCTGGCCCCAAGGTTATAGTTCTGTTCATGGGAAGTTCTCAGCCCTCCACAGATATCCTCCCCAGCCCTCTGGTGCTCTCTGTCTCCTCCTCTCCCCTCACAGTCCACCCTACTCCACAGGCTTGCTTTGAGCTTCTGCTGAGCAACCAATACCAGCTGTCACGGAACGTTGATTCCTGCGCCCATCAGCAATTCTGCACCCAGGCTGCTCCAAGTGTCCTTCCAGGAGGCTATGAGAAGTGCCACTGGGATCTGCCCTATAAGTGGGTACCTGTGGTCCCCAAAGTCTCCATATCAGGGTTTCTCCCAGAGCCAGAGGACCCAGGAGAGGACGCATTCCCCCAAGACCCTGCTTCTGTGATCTCAAGGCCTGAGCTTCATGCACGGGAAGCGCTGGTGACCCGGCTTGGCTCAGAGAGCTCTTCTTTCAGCTCCAGGGGGTACCTTACAGACCTGGCAGTTCCTTTAAGCAAGACCAAAAGGGCTTAGCCAGGGCGATTCGGGACTGATAGTTCCTGATACGCCCCACACTTGCTTCATAAAAATTGCCTTCCCTCCTCTCGGTATTGTCCAGTAGAACTTCGTATGATGATGGAAACATTTTGTGTAGTACAGTCCAATGTCATAGCCATTAGCTGCCTGGGGCTATTGAGCACATGGAACACGGATATTGTGACTGAGGGGCAAACTTTTTTATTCTAACAAATTTAAATTTAAAAAGCCACATGTGGCTAGCAGCTACTATATTGAACAGGACAAAAATCTAGCACAGGTGTAAATTTCATGTATCAAATTCATTAACGTTTGATCCTTTTGACTCTTGGAGACCTAGTCAAAGATTTCCCTGGGGAGAAGTGACATTTGGGCCTATTCAGAGTCACGGTTTCCTCCATGTGAATCTGTCAGTGTGACTCCACACAAATGAATAACACCTATTCAGTCCATTTGCATTGAACTTAGGGACTCAGGGAGGCCAACACCAGCAAGCACTTCACAAGGAGAGACCAGCAGGTGGCCCTTGCCAACGTTCTTCACTGTCTTTTAATGAAATCTCAGTCATGAGAAAATACAGTACAGTGGAAAGCTTCGAAGAGAGAGTAAAGGTTACAAAACAAGCAGTTTATCTTTAGCTGAATGATCAAACTCTTATTTATTTATTTACTTGGCAGTTTTTGGCCGGGGCCAGGTTTGAACCTGCCATCTCTGGTATTTGGGGCCGGTGCCCTACTCCTTGAGCCACAGGCGCCACCCCATGATCAAACTCTTAACACATTCTGTTTATTGTACTTCTGTCTTTCTTTAATCTTATCACTGCTAATACATGACTTAGGATTGTGACAGCAGGCTGTGTCTAGTGCGTATTATTTTTCATACTCAGGGCAAGCGGTGATGTTTGGCTTTTTCCCAGATTGTACTGTCCCTAGTACTAAGCACTTTTAACCCCAAGCTCTATCCTACATGAATCAAGGCACTGGGATTAGGAGTTATGTAGGAGAGGCCAGGGAATGGGGCACTAGAGGTTGCTGGGATAGAGGAATAAAGAGAGAGAGGGTAATACCAGCCCAACTAGAGACCAAAAACCCCAGACAAACTTTTTCTTTTTTTTGAGACAGAGTCTCACTATGTCACCCTCAGTAGAGTGCTATGGCATCCCAGCTCACAGCAACCTCAAACTCTTGGGCTTAAGCAATTTTCTTGCCTCAGCCTCCCGAGTAGCTGGGATTACAGGTGCTCACCACAATGCCCAGCTATTTTTTGGTTGCAATTGTCATTATTGTTTAGCAGGTCAGGGCCAGGCTCGAACCTATGAGCTTTGGTGTATGTGTCTGGTGACCTACTCACTAAGCTATGGGAGCCAAGCCACCAAACAAACTATTTTACCAATCTGGGGCCCAGCTGGGACCTTGGAGGTGGCTGTCCTTTTAGAAGCAATCAGTTTCTACTGGCAAATCTGACACCTGATAGATGGAAGGAACGGAGGGAGGAAGGAAGAAAAAGAAAGAAGGATAGAGAGGCAGGGAGAGCTAGTCCGTCCTTGTTCTGACCCTCAAGGTACTGTAATCCAGTTCAAGAAACAAAGTCACAATAGCAGAGACATCTGGAGGACTAGGGACACTTGGTGGTGGCACTGCCCCTGTATCAAACAGAAATCCCCAGAGTGAGGACATCAGAGAGGACTGAAGAAATGTGACAAAGCGGGGGGTGGGCGTGGGCCAGGCAGGGAGTGGGTTTCATCTGGGCTGAAGGGAAAGAGAAGGCACCTCTGGAGGAGGAAGAGGGGGGCCGGCTACAGGCACCCTGGCTGGATACACTGGGAGGTGGCAGAGTGGAGCCAGAGTGGAGCCACAGCAGACCCTCCACTTGATTAGGACCAAGGTGAGATGCTGCCTGGGGGACCTGGACATCACGGAGGCAGGAGCCTGGGCCATTGTCATTTTCTAGCTTTCTGGGAAGGGAAGAGAAGTTGGCCAAGGTTCCCACAGAGTTCCTGCAAACTCACTGGAAGATTGATGAGCCAGGAGGAACCCAGGAGGCAGCACCCTGGCCCTTCCCACAGGATCAGCTCCCGTGGTTCATCTGACAGGCAAAAGGGCTGCTGAGCAGTTCTCAGAAATTCTGCAAACTACAGCTCTCCCTGGGAAAGCACCCTTCCTGGTCTCCTGCCCTCCCCTGGAAGGTGTCAGACTCCTGTCTGCTCCTCATCCAGTCTCCTTTATAGGTTTCCGTTTCATCAGCACATCTCATTCTACCTTGGGATCTGCTCCTTGGAGGACCTGCAATAACACAGTATGGGATAAAGGCTTCTCTCCTTAAGGTGGCCTGTGTTTCCTGAGAGCTGAGGTATCTCCGGGACCAAAGCAGCCCCTGCCAATGTAAGTCTCTGGAACCCAGGAAGCTCTCAGGGCTCAGGCTGCCAGGGGGAGGGGGAAAACAAGTGCTACACTTGGGGCAAATCACACCATCCTGGTGTGACCCCCAAAGTCACAAGCAATGTGAACACTCATACATCAAAGTCCTCTGAAGAAAGTGAGCCAGGTGTGCTCACACCTGAGACCCACCCCCAGCGCACTTCTCAAATATGGGCACCAAATGTTTTAAACTTTTGATCCTGAAGTGATAACAGAAATATGAGGAATGGAGAAGAGCAAAGGGAAACCCGGAGACAGACCAGGACCCCGGTAATGTGTTCCAGGATGGAGGAGAGAGAGAGAAGCACAGGGCATCGTCACCTCCGGTCCCACCTCTGTCACAGGCCATAGTGTTAGGGGGGCTACAGGCCATCAGAGAAGGCACTGCCACAAGCATTGCTGATTGCTGGATTCACCCACTCCATTGTCTAAATCCAGGACGCTCAACCTCAGCACTGATGACGCTCAGGCTGGAGGAGTCTTTGCTGTGGGAGCTGCCCGGAGCGCTGTGGCATGTGTACAGGCATCCCTGGCCTCTACTCACCAGATGCCAGTAGCATTCCCCAACCCAGCTGTGACAGCCAAAAATGTCTTCAGACTGTCAGATGCCTTCCCCGGCGTAAAATCTTCCTGTTGAGAAACATTGATGTAAATTATCAGCAGAAATCCCACTTTAGAAGGAATAAAATTGCCTTACAGATTATTTCTCTCCCCATCACTCTCTCTACGGTAAGTGCCTAGAGGCCTCGGCTACCCTGAAACTCCCAAGGAAGCTCTTTCCTGGTCTGGTCCTGGAGGTCTCCAGCCCCTCCCTGGACTCCAGGACCTTCTATCCATTTCCAGCCCCATCTTATCAAATCCCATCAAACTAGGCCTGCTAGCCCACCCTAGCAGACAGCCACAGTGGCCCTGCCTAAGCCGTCTTTCAGGCATGAATGTACCATGGACAACATTACCCTGCTTCCTCCCTGTGTTTAAAAGGAACTACTGGTGCCAAGCACTGTTGATTTACCTATTCATTTGACAAGTAGTTTCTGAGTTCCAAACAAGATGGCAGGCACCATGCTAGGAGCTGGGGCTATCACTGTGACTCTGATAGACAGTCTTGCCCTTCCCAGCCAGTAAAGGTGCAAGCTCTGAACTCAGACTGCTGGACTCAGGGAGAGGTGAGAATAGATTGTGCAAGGTGTACAAAGCGCTTAGTGTGGTGCCTAGCACGTGGTAAGGCAAGAAAGAGCTCACCACGTGGAAGGGGTTGTCATTATTATTATTATTCAAGACATTGCAGTCTTGTGAGGGAGACAAATTTAACATGCAGTTACACAAATGGTGATAAACACCCCGAGAGACACAGGCACAGAACTTCTGTTCTATGTGGGGTGTAAGGGAATGAGGTTGAGGGACGTTTCTGCCTGGAAGAAGTTCTACCTGAGTTCAGAGCTGAAACTTAACCAGCAATTAGCATACCTCCCCCAAGTCAGGTAGTAGGGAGAGGATTACAGGCAGACAGGGGAGAATGTGCTAAGGCTCAGAGATGAGAACTTCAGAGCTTGGGTATGGGGAGGGGCTAAGAGTGTCCAGCGTGGCTGGAGCATGAATGTGGACATGTGAGCTGAGGTCACCCCAATGGGTCCTATAAGCCATACTAAGGCACTTAAACTTGACCCTAGGGCAATAGCAACCCACTGAGAGTTTTTACAAAGGAAGGTAGGGGTGTGATCAAATTTGATTTAGAAAGACTATTCTGCATGGAGAGGGGAGAAAGAATTGGATGGACAAAGTTGGCTATTGCCATAGTCTCCCAGTGAGTGGGGACCATGGCCTGGCCTGAGGAGTAACTGCAGGAACTATAAGAGGTGAACAGAAACAGACTCGTGACTGGCACATTTCTGGGCACACAGTGGATGACCAATAAACAGCTGGAGAACAAGTAAGTCAGCAGAGTGTAACAATCATGTCTTTGGAAGATCATTCAGAGCAGGAGTCCTCAAACTGTGGCCCATGGACCACATGCAGCCCACCTAGGACATTTATCAGGCCCGCCCCGTGTTTTTGCCGCCACTGCCTGTCCTGCTTAGCAGCCAACCCATCCCAGGGCCCGCAGTTCAACCCTCCAATGGTCTGAGGGACAGTGAACTGGCCCCCTGTTTAAAAAGTTTGAGGACCCCTGATTTAGAGCCATAGATGGGCTCCCAGTAAATTCCTGTAGCATCCAACTCAGGGGGTATTCACGGCCTCAGAAAATGAACCAAACTTTAAGCAGCTACAGGAACCTGATAAAAACAAGATAGAAAATGCCTTGCTCCCTCTGGTGTCCTCCCACATTGGCAGCCATGATCTGTGCTGACAGAGAAGGAGAGAGACCATGAATGATGGATGTCAGGGCAGAACGACAGGGCAACCAGGGCTCCAGGGCTCCATCTGTGGAGAGGCTCAAGAAATTAGGGCCAGTCTGGAAAGGCAGGAGCTAAGAGGGTCAGATCAAAGGTCCCCAAAAGTCCTGCCGCAGGCACCCAAGGCTGGCCGATGATGAATGAACTCACACGGGTAAAGCGTTGGTATGTAAGGCGCTCTGCACGTGTTTGGGGTCTCCAGGGTGGACTGACACACAAGTTTACCCCCGAAGCACAGAATGCCAGCTCAGAGCCAACAGGTAGTTTGGGACAACTACAAGACAATAGTCTTTTTTAACACTAATTTTTAATTATATTATAAATTCTCATAAAATTAAAATTTTACAGATAAGGCTACCGTCCCTCCGCATCAACCCCAATTCTAGTTCTTTCTTCCCCTCTCCCCAGGGATGACCATTCTTAATTCCTGAGTATGCTTCCAACCCTTTTTCTATTTATGCACATGTGTGTAGATATGTGCCCAGTGAAAGTACATAAGATTGTTCTGTGGGTAGTGTTGTTTGCTTGCTTATTACTGTTGCTATAAATCCATGTGCCCTCCACCCGACATTTACTTTTTTCATTCCACAGTATGACTGGCGATCTGCCCGAGGGGGTTCATCGTGCTCTGCTTCATCCTTCCTGATGATAGCATGAGATTATATATTATATTATGGTTAACTTGGCCACTCCCCCATCATAGATACCTTACACAATGGATAGAAAACTCAAAACATCTTTTAATTTTTTTTTATTTTTTAAAGAGTCAGAGTGTTACTATGTCATCCTTGGTAGAGTGCTGTGGCATCACAGCTAATGGCAACCTCAAACTCTTGGGCTTAGGCGATTCTCTTGCCTCAGCCTCCCAAGTAGCTGGGACTACAGGTGCCCACCACAATACCTGGCTATTTTTTGGTTGTTGTTGTCATTGTTTAGCTGTCCCAGGCTGGGTTCAAACCTGCCAGCCTGGGTATATGTGGCCGATTCCCTATTCACTGAGCTATGGATGCTGCCGAAAACTCAAAACAGCTTGCTGTTTAAGCATAGCCAAGATCAAAACCAGAAATGTCTTCAAAGAGCTCAAGATAGGATCTGGTTGTGCCCCAGTACTGGGATGGTGCAGTCAGGAGGGGTCTTAGAGCTCCAGGGAGCTGGGACAAGTCTCCAACCTCAACAGGGGGCCCAATTAAAATGGATGATTGAAAAGCTGCAGTGAACCAGAGTCAGGGCAGAGGAATTGCTTCCCACCTTGTTCATGCTTCACACACACTGCGGTGGTAAAAGGAGGTTCTCTTGGACTTCCCATGGTGTGGAATTACAACCCAGTACTGGGCCAAAACCTGATTTCAAAGCCCAAGCAGAGAAGTCTCCTTCAAATGTTACAGAAAGGAAAATGGAGGGAAATGGGAGGAGTTACTAGCCTCAGTAAATATCTTCATCAGGCCATGGCTGACCTGTCTCCTCACCCACAAGCACACATTCCACTTGCTTCTTGGGGGATGGGTGGGATGGGGCTCATTTGTTTGCTGTGGCTTCTGTGTTGGGTCCCAGCTCACACCCAGATTTAGATGACCCAGCCCAACCACCAGAGAAGTAAGTGGAAACAAAGGCAAGGCCGAGGATTCTGTGGTGGGGCTGCTGGGTGTCTACTAGTCTTACACATAGGCAAGGTCAATGCCTATGTGCCCCACACTCCACTCCTGACAGGTCCTGAGGTTCCATATTGAAGTACCAGTGTGTGTTCAAGGCCCTCTCTTTGATCCTTTTTTTTTCAAAGCTAAACTACACTCCAACCCTGCCCTGTATCAGATTCAACCACCTTATAGGAGTAAGCAATGTAGTGCCCAACACCCCTACCTGAATGATGTGGGCAGCATTAGGGGTGGGGGGAAGACCCACAGAAATAATCCAAGGAGACGCCTCCAGAAAAACTCAGGAGCCTCATCATCCCGCTAAAGCAACTGGTCTCCTCTTAATGATGTGGTGAGGGTGATGGTGATCAGTGTCTTCCAGAATTGTAGAAGGTCAGAGCTCAGAGGCCAAGCAAGAAGAGGAACTGAGCCCCAAGAGGGGAGGAATATGTCCAAATCACAAGCCAGCAAGGGACCACAAGCCTCCCAACCCGTACCCTCAAAGCAAAATCAATAAACCCCACCTGGATTCCCTCATCACACTTTATAACAAAACACCGTCAGAAACCCATTGGCAATTCCTTCCTAAGTGGAATCACTTGTGGATCTGGCCTTTGAGGAGAATCATCTGGGTAGAATCCCTACAAAACGTGAGCTTGACGCCCGAGGAATTGGGGGACGCTCTGGGTCAAAGCACAGGCGCCTGGACAGCTGGGGAAAGACGTCTGGCCTCCACCAGAAAGCAACGACAGGAGAGCGCCCCGGTGCTGCGACTGTCACCCCCTGCCCAGAGCTCGGCTCCCGCTCCCGCCACTGAGAGCCCCGGCCGCGGGTGGGGAGCCGGGCACCCTCCGCTTTCTCGCGCTTCTCGGAATATCCTTTGAAGTGTGAAGCCCTTTCATTCAGCGCCGGACTTTCTCCCGCACTAGCCGCGCGGAGCCTGGCGGAGCCGCACGCGGGGCCCGCTCCTCGCCTGAGCCGCGCCTTTGTTCGGGCGCGCAGCGCCCCCTGCGGGCCGATCGGCGGTCCTTTTCCAGACCAGCTGCGGTCGCTCTGTCGGAGAACAGCGGAGGAGGCGCCGGTTGGGGAGGACCCCGACACCTGAAGCTAGCTGGGTGGCTGGGACTTGCTGATCATCTGTGAGCGCCAATCGGCCCACAGATGGAGGACCCCGCCCCCAACCTCAACAGGGGACCCTGGGCAGCGCCTCTCCCGCCCCGCTGCGATCTGGGCACACCTGCCGGCGCCGCCAGGGGCCTCCTCCCTCTCGGTAGCTTGACCGGTACAACCACATCTAGCTGCTGCTAAAACTCCGAGCCTCCCTCGGCAATCCACAAGTTACTTCCCCTCGACAAGGACTTCTGTAAGGCGACAGTCAGCCAATGGGACAGACAGAAAGGCACAATCTATGAGCCTGACAGAGCAGTGACTTGAGACGCAGGAGATTAGACTCCGGGCAGTCCACCAGCCCTTTGTGTGATCTTGGACACTTCACTTGTTCCTGGCAGGGCCGTTTCCTCTTTAAAAAAGGGGAAGATAAGGGCGGCGCCTGTGGCTCAAAAGAGTATGCCGTATGCCAGAGTTAGTGGGTTCAAACCCAGCCCCAGCCAAAAACTGCCCAAAAAAGGGGGGGGGGGAAGAATCTGTTTCGATCCTACCCTCCTCCGTCAGAATTGTCTTTCCAAAATCATTACCGAGCTAGAGTAGCTCATCTCCACTCCTCCGTCCCAGTGACGCCCCCACCCCGCCTCCTGAGTTGAGTTACTGAACAGTACCCCCAACAAACTATCACTCAGACTACAGAGCTGCAGAGGGGCAGTGTAGACTCTTCCCCAACAATCCAAAAGTCCTCAGAGACGCCCACCTGAGCCCTCTCTGCCTCCTGCTGAACAACCCCACCCCTACTCCTACTCCCGCTGCTGGAATGGCTGTCCACAACACAGTTCTGACCTGGCCCCGCCTTGCTCCGGACCCTTACAAGGGGTTCCCAGAGCCTTTAGGATGAAGGCCAGGGTCTGCCTTCTGGCAGAGAGCCCATGACAATCTGCCCCTTCTGAGACCTATGTCATGCCCCTCCCTTCCCTCCTTAGCCTCTCCAGCCCTCATAACACAAAACGTCTTGGGATTCCACACACTGCAGTTTACTTACAGGGACCCCTTTTGCTGAGGATGCCTTCTCTCCCACCTCCCACCATCCAATAGATGCACTGCCACGTGACTGACTCCTGCTCCCATTCCCCTCCCCTAGCCCAGCCGGGCTGTCTTGCCTCCTGTGCTTCAAACCACCCTGCCCCCCTTTACTCCTACTGCTTCCCCTAACCACATTATATTAAAATGCAATTCAATGTTCTTGTTGTTCCAATTAGTCATCTGTCTTCCCTTCTAAATTGTAAAGTCCTCAAGGGCTGTCTTATTCATCTCCAAATAACCCAGATGGCTCCTGGGATCTCTCAGCCCACTTAGCACTAGTTTAGATGAGTTTTGTGGTGGACATGGCTAATTGCACACCCAATAGCCTTTTACCAAGTCTTCCTTAATGATAGAACCCTGATTCTTCAGGGAGGCAACATGCCCAGCAAAAAAGCTCTCCTTCCCAGGCTCTCTTGCAGCTAGGTGTGGCCATGTGACCCACACCTGGCAGAAGTCACTGTATGGAAATCCCAGAAAAGCTTTTCACAAGAGGACAGATTCATTCATCTGATCTTTTTCTCTCTCCTCATTTTCCTTTCCTGGAACACCAGCAAGATGACAGGAAGAGCAGCAGCCATCAGGCAACCAAAAGGACAGAAATGACACCTGAAGTTAGAACAGCAAGATAGAAGAAACCTGGGTCACTGTGACAACAGTGAGGGTGAAGGGAAATGTCCCCACTCCCTAAAAAGTTTGCTGAAAGATCAACTCAATTAAGGCAGATTAATAAGAGAGAGGTGTTTACTGACCAAGGGAAGGATCACAGAGTGATTACCCAGCATCCCAATGGGATCCAGATATTTTTTAGAGGGGAGGGAGAGATTAGGAATATAGGTAATTCTGTTTAGGAGCAATAAGCGGTTGCTAGGGAAGATGAATGGATGGGGGAACCAGATTGACTTGCAAATGATTCTCTTTGCAAATTAAATTAACCTTGAGAGACAGGTATTATATTTAAAATTATTTGGGCCAAGTCTGGTTGTATTCTTAATTTTCTTTCCTGTAATGTAGTGTGATAATTGGGAAGGGAAGGGAAGTTGATTATTCTTTTGATGGGTCCTTCTGGTTATGCACATAGAGGGAAAGCCCCTTCTGAGGGTCTGCTGATCTCTAAGAGCCTTTAATTCGAAATACTGTTTATACCAAGAAGTCTTATTTTGGAGTGAGATTTCCTGAGCTCCTTCACAACTTTGAAATACTGTACCAGCCCCTTTCGTGTTTAGACCACTCTTGGAGGTTTTCTCTTACTTGCCGCCAATGCAATCATGCAAGTGGTGATACAAACACCATTTCCTTACCCAGAAGTTCAAAGCCCTCCCCTGCAAGACGTCTGCCAATTCTAGGTAGGTTTATATTCTCATGACACTTAAAGTCCTGCTAAGTTTTCTTTTTAACCCTGGATCCTGAATGGGCAAACCACTAGACTTCCGCTTTTATAATTTCACAGAAAATATTGCAGAAGAGTTAAGTATAAACTAAAAATCTTAAGGCTCCCCTGCCCACCAGCAACTGACTGACTAGACATCCTCTTGGCCAAGGGCATCCCTCAAACTGAGTTGCTATCCATGAGAAAGGAGATCAGACAGGCCTCGTCATGCCCCACTCCCATTTTTAGAGATGTCCTCTGTGACTCATGAACAGGCTGAAGGGTATGCAAGACTTACCTGTAGGTCCTCAATATATGCAACAAGCCAGTTGGGTCTGGTTATATGTCCTGTAGTTTGTCTCTGGCAAGCATACCCTTATCATAACTCGGCATTCCTTTTTGCTGACTCCTGGTCTATCAGACAGAGATTAACTCTTTCGGCCAATTGTCAACCAAAGAATCTTCAAACCCACATATAACCTGTGGGCCCCAGCTTTGAGATGTCTCACCTTTGGGGCCAACTCACTGTATGCCTTCCACATATTGGTTTGTAACTTTACCTGTAATTCCTTTTTCTCTGAAATGTATAAAACCAAGTTGTCACCCCACCACAAGTCCACTTGCTTCAGGTTTCTCAGGAGTGGCCCCACCCATGGTCCTCAAATTTAGCTCTCAAATTTAAAGAATAAACCTTATAAAATTACTTAACAGAGTAGAGCTTCTTTTCTGTCTATATAAGTTAGATGAAAATCTTTATGGTAAAGACCTAGATGTGGGCATGCTGTATTGAAGCATCTCACTCTTCTTCAGACTAGAGTGGTAAGCCTCCTTCTTAGGAATCCTTCAGCCCTAGCTGGGCATGGTGGCTCATGCCTGTAACCTTAGCACTCTGGGAGGCTGAGGCAGGTGAATTACTTGAGCTCAGGAGTTGAAAACTAGCCTGAGCAAGAGTGAGACATTGTCTCTGACAAAAATAGTAAAAGTAGCCAGGCACCAAGGTGGGCATCTTTAGTCTCAGCTACTTTAGAGGCTAAAGCAAGAGGATCTCTTGAGCTCAAGAGTTTGAGGTTGCTGTGAGCTGTGACATGACACCATGCACTCTACTCAGGGTGAAAGAGTGATACCCTGTCTCAAACAAAAAAAAAGAAAGAAAAGTAAAGAGAGAAAGAACGGAAGGAAGGAAGGAGGGTGGGGGAGAGAGAGAAGGAAAGAAAGAAAGGAAGAAAGAGAGAGAGGGAGGAAGGGAGGGTTCTTCACCCCTTTCACCTCCCTGGAAATAGGTTCTGACCACATGTGTCCGTGTGGTCCCCAACTGCATGCCCTCTCTCTGCCCTCTCACTGCCTCCTCTCTCCTTCCCAACCCTCAAAGGAGCAAACCCCAAATCCTTGTCCTGTTCCCATGCACAGCAGCTTACCCATCATTTCTCTGGCCTGGACTCCTCTAACCTTCCATCACAGTGACTTACCCCATTATTGTTCCAAAGACAGTTGCCTGTCTAAGAGGAATCATCACTAGGAGCTAGGGTAATTGATTTTTCACTCTCCCACATTTATCCTTCCACCACACCTCACACACTGTAAGCACTGCATGAAGGACTGGGACAGCCCCTCACCACCACCACCAATACTCACTGATTTTAAGAAGAGCTTTGGCTTCTAATTCAAGGAAAGAACTCTCCTGTGAGAAATGGCAGGCCAAGTGAAAGGAAAGACAGCTGCTAAGGTTGCTGTGAGCTAGGCTGATGCCATGGCACTCTACTCAGGGTGAAAGAGTGAGTCACTATCTCAAAGAAGGGGAGGAAGGAGGGAGGGGGAGAGAGAGAAGGAAAGAAAGGTCAGACAAGTGCAAGTAGTGGCAGATAGACCCACCAACTATCCCTGAATGTGCCAGTCGCAGTATGTCCCTGGGCTCAGGTTTCTCAAGAGCCTAGATAAGAGTTGCAAGAATTTATAAGAATCTCTTCTGTAAAAAAAGAAAAAAAAGATAAGAATGATATAGAATCTCTTTGTTAATTGATGATATTTTTTCTTTACAAATACTGTGCCAAGTTGTTGTTGGTTTTTACTTTTTATATATTTATTCATTTATTTACTTTTGAGATAGTCACTCACTCTTTACCCTGAGTAGAGTGCCATGGCATCAGCCTAGCTCACAGCAACCTCAAACTCCTGGGCTCAAGCAATCCTCTTGCCTCAGTAGCTGGGATTACAGGTGCCCACCACAACCCCTGGCTAGTTCTTCTATTTTTAGTAAAGACAGACTTTCGCTCTTGCTCCAGCTGGTCTCCAACCCCTGAATTCAGGCTATTCACCCGCCTCAGCTTCCCAGAGTGCAAGGATTACAGGCATCAACCAGCCCACCCAGCCTGTTGTTGGTTTCTAAATATTATTTTATTAATCTTCCAAACACTAACTTTGGAGCATTTTTTATTACCTCTACTGAATGTTTCTTTTCTCTGCCTTCACTTCTCCTTATTATTGCCTTCCTTCACTTTCTGCTTTTATTCTAACTTCTTTAATTTGTCTTATTAATTTTGATATTTTTTTTTATTTTTGATGTAGGATTTAATATAAACTTCCCTATAAATGCTGCTTTGGCAGCATAATCATGTTTTGATGTGTAATATTTTCATTAATGTTCAATTCTAAATATTTCCTAATTTCTATTATTATAAATTTCTTTAACTCATGAGTTGTTGGGAAGTGTTTCTTTTTCTAACTCCAAAAGAATGAGAGTTTATAATTTTTTGTCATTGTGATTATTGATTTCTAACTTATTTGCACTGTAGTTAGGTAATGTGGCTTATATAATAACAATTTTTTTGAAATTTTTGAGCCTCGCTTCATTGCCTAATTTTCATAAATATTCCACATGTGCTTGGAAAGAATATGTGTCCTCTACTTGTGTGCAAAAGTTTATAAATGTCTATTCAGTCGAACTTCATCTTTGTGTTGTTCAAATACTCTATATCTTTGTTAATTTTATCTCTAGTTAATAAGAGAGAAAAGTTAAAATCTATTTTGGTCATGAATTTGTCAATTTCCCCTTCTAGTTCTGTCATTTCATATTTTAAGTTTCTTTCAGGTTCATGTCAATTTAGAATTGTCACATCTTTCTGGTGAAGAATGTCCTATCATTATGTAATGGTACTCTGTGTTTGTAGCTATGTTTTTTTCCTTAGATACTATTTTGTCTGTTATTAATATCACCACACTATTTTTTTTGTTTGGCTTAGTATTTGTCTTGCTTATGTTTTTCCATCCCTTCACATTTAACTTTTGTGAGGCTTATAGATACGTCTCTTATAGATAGCATATGAGCTGAATTTTGCTCATTTAAAAAATAATCAACTCAGGAAATCTTGTCTTTTACCAGAGATTTTAGTTACTTTACATTTATTGTGATTCTTGGTATATTTTGATTTATTTTGCTACCTTAGTTTATGCTGTACATTCGCCCTACTTTTTCTGTTTTTTTTTTTAATCTTGTCATCTGTGGGGAAGGAGATAATTGATTATTTTTTCTTACTTGATTTGTTATCTGTCTCATTTCAGCAGCTGTTCTAGTTTAAGATGTTACCCTTTTTCTGAACATTTCCTGGATTGTTAAATATTTAACTCTGATTACACTTCCCAACTTGCAAGTTGTTGGAGTCTTCTTTTTATACCATTTTCCCATTAATAAAAAAGTAGATGTTATTCCTAACTGAGGCAGTCAGTGTTTATGTAGATACCCCCACACACACTCTCCACTTGCTTGACTCTTTATTCCTTTCTGTACATATGTCATATCTGCATCCAGGATCACATCTGAGGTCATTTTCCTTCTGTGGGAAGTATTTTATTTTAAAATTTCCTTAATGAAAATTTGTTGGTTTCACTTCTCATTTTTTTGTCTAAAAATGACATGTTTTCCCCTTCCATTTAAAAGATGTATTTGCTAAGTGTAAAATGTGAAATTCATTGTCATTTTCCCTCAGCACATGTTTCTATTGTCTTCTGACTTCTTTCTGCTCATAAGTGTAATTATTTTGTAGGTAATCCATTTTTTTCTTGCTTTTGTAATCTTTTCTTTGTTCTAGATATTCTTCATTGTCACTATGATGTCTAAGGGGAGAATTTCTTATCCTGCTTGAAATTCAGAGCATCCTGGTTCTAAGTTTTACTTTCTTTCAACAACTCAGGAAAATTCTCAGCTGAGAAGAACTTCTTGTCTTCTCTTCCTTAAACACTGATTAGAGATCACTCTGTTCTCCATGTTGGTTAACTTTTCTTTCATTTTTTCTTATTGCCTTTTCTCTCTGGACTACATTCTAGGTTATTATTTCAGACCTGTATTGGTTCATAATTCTCTCTTCAGCTGCTTCCGCAGTTTTTGGCGGAAGGGGCTAGGTTTGAACCCGCCACCTTCAGCATATGGGGCCAATGCCCTACTCTTTGAGCCACAGGCACTGCCCCCTCTTGTATATTTTTAATATCATTTTTCTTTGCTAATTTTCAAAGTATCTATCTTTTTTGATTTTCTTTGCTTATTCTCAAATATCCCTTTATTCTATAAATATATTAAACATACTTAATATTCTATATCTATTAATTCTGGTGTTAAAGTTTTTCAGAATTAATTCTGCTGTCTTTTCCTGCTGGCTCTTGCTCATGCTGTATTTTTTATGTCTATTTTGTAATTTTTGACTCCAAGCACATATTTATTGGAATTTTATTTATGGGAATTCTTTGAATCTTGGATTGAAGTTGTGTTTCTCCAGATACTTTACATTTGCTTCTGCCAACATTTGAGATGATTCGATCCTAAGACTACTTACTTTAAATTAAATTCTATTTTTAAGGTTTTTCAGACCATATAAACAGAATAAGTTTGGGCTGGAGATCTACATTAGGACCAGCCTGTAGTTATGATTTCACAAAGAATATTTTTCCTCCCCATCCAATGCCAAGTTTTGTCAGGCAAGGGCGGATTTGCTTATTGTCCCCTCCTGCCTGCTGGGTTTACTTCTCCCTCATCGTTACTTTGGGGTTACAGCCCTTTTGAGCCCCAGATCTCTGTAAGGGTCTCTATTAGATTTACCCACCTGGGCTGCCCAGCAATTGATCTCCCATTCCACACCCAGCTTTCAAAAACATTGAGTACCTTCAAGGTGAACCGTCTTTTCTGCTAGTTTACCTTTTTACTTTTCTATTATTGTTATTTTTGTTGCTCCTTTTTGTTTTTCCTTTGTTCCTACACATTCCTTATTTTCTTATCAACTCAGATATTCCTTTAAAACCGTGTCTTTTTGTTCAAAATCATTTATGCAGTTCTTTTTTATTACTTTCTTCTAGAATCCAATTTAATATGTCCTGTCCACCAAACTCCCTGAAAGAAGTCTGGAAACATTTGTGGACTGTGCACAATTATCCCCAAATGGATTCATGATTCATATTGTCTGCACCACCCAGGCCCCATAAATACTGCAGTGATTTCACTGCATTGCCTTCATGCCTCCTTCACTTTTACTAACACCAGACCCAGACCCTGTGGACAGCAACAAAGGGGCTTTACCTTATCTATATGGAGCCCAGGAACAGTATAAAAATTATGGAAGTAATAATGTTCTGCAGATTATCATCTAATAATAATAATGGTAGCTAATTTTTAGTGGGCACTTAACTACATGTTAGGCATTATGCTAAATGTTGTGTATGCACCATCACATTTAATCACCACAGCAGCCCTATGAGGTAACACAATTATTATCCCCACTTAAACTATGAAGAAATTAGAGTCTAAGCAGTTAAGTAAGTCACTTAAAGTTACCAATCAGTCAATGCTGAAGTGTGAACCTCAGTCTGTCTAACTCAGAACCAGAGTCCATAACCACTGTGACAGAGTGTATGAGTAATCACTCTTTGGCCACACCAATAACAACCACAGAGAGAATAAGAATAGGACAGGTAGGCAGTGGTGGCTGAAAAGGAGCCAAAAGCCTGTTGATCCAGAGTACCTTCAGCCTTCAGCAGCCCTTAAACCTGGAAATGTATCCCTTTGAAATAAGGTATCGTGTCCTTAACCCTTCACTCCTAGGAATGGCAGCACCGAATGGCTGGAAAGAAAGCAGGAGAGAAAACTATTATGCATGCATGTAGCTCTTAATATGTGTCAGGCTCAGAGCCAGGTTACATTGGCTCTGTGAAAGGATAGCCTTACCACATTTTTCAGATAGAATAATCACAGCTCTGAGAAGTTAAATGACTTCTTACTCTGAGTGGGCCCAGCATTCCAACCCAGGACCCTGATTTCAAGCCCATGCTCTATCTTCTAAAGATACTGAGACAAAGAAGCAAGACATTAGCCCTGAAGTTAGAGAGGGAAAGAGATAATCAGAGAGACCAGGCAACCTAATTGGAAAAGATCAACCACTGCCCTACCCCCTGACTACATACTGATGCAGAAAGGAAGGACACTTTTGCTAAGGACTGGTCTTACCTAGAGGAACTGTTTGGCTGAAGCCTGTTTAGCCCTAGAGTCCCTGGGGGTGGAGGAAGGCAGGCCTGCCCACAAGAGCAGGTGGGTACTCTCTTGGAGATCCCTGCAGGAGTCAGCCCTCAGCCACTGGGGAATATCCAAGTGATGCCAAGAACTCCCAGGAAAGAAAGGATTCTGTCTTCACAAAGCACCCACAGTCTGTGAGCAACTGGACAGAGGCTGGGGCCAGCAGTAGGAACCTACCAGGACTCAGCACACATGTTTTGAGTGTTGGGAGACCGGCAGCAATTGGATACTGTTTGGCAGAGCTGAGACAAAGAAAACTTCACAGAAAGAAGGGCATTTCATTGTGGTTTAAATTATTTTTTTTCCTTTAATATGAAAGAAAGAATGTGAAGTGGGAGGCATGACTACTAGACAAATAGCAACAAAAATTATGCTAATGTTTACTGAGCCAGCATGTGCGGGCCATCATGTTACACGTTTTACATGAAGATGATCCTCCCCATTTTAAAACCCCTGGAGTTTTAGGCTACATACAGGGCTTAGAGCCGATGTGGAGAGGGGACCAGATAACATGGAAAGTAAAGAAACCTGAATTTGAATTTCAGCTCCACCACGAATAGCTACATAACCTCCAACAAATGACTTAACAAGTGATTCTTGGCCTTACTTCCCTCATCTGTAAAATGGATTTATAGTACACTTGTCTCCCTAGGTTATTGCAAAGATTAAATAATTCTTGTGTGGAACTTATGCAGACCAAACATTACCAAAAAAACAAACAAACAAAAAAAACCCTGCTAGTAGTTGTTTTTGGTAGTAGTAACAACAGTGGTAATTAATATTATAATAACTTTTACATCTGGGAATCTGTCTCCACAAACTTGAATAAAAAGGAACTATTAGATTTACCAGCTGGAGTGATTCATTACTATGTTTATTTCCCATAATTCCACTTAATTGTTAAGTCTACACATCCTCTTGCCTCAGCAAGGTCACCAGTGAGTTGCAGGGCTGTATAGTGGCAGTTGGAATTTTGGTCCCCAAACTTTCAAAACTAAGCTCTTACCCATACACTGTACTTGCCGGTGAGCAGGCAATTGAGGAGGGTTACAGGAGGACTGAGGAAGTCAGGTTTATGCAGCTGGTAATTGAGGACCCAGGTGAGATCTACAGGCCAGGAAGTCTCACTGCTAAGTGCTGATTGAGGATAATCTGTTTGGGAGGTCTGTGGAGTGGAGGGGAGAAGGGACACACGGAAGTTGAACAGTCAGAGACTGGACCTCACTGGCCAGGGCTGGAGTGGGGCCCAGAGTGTGGCAGAGGAACCCTCCCCAAATAAAGTCAAGCCAAGAGTGTGGGGAAAGGCACATTCTGATCATTTCTTTCCCAAATGGCCAACTCTTCTCTCTGCTGGACAGAGCCACAGATTCTAGAGAGGAAAATGATCTGGGGGAGACTGAGGAGCTGCAGAGCTGGAGCTGCAGACTGTGCAGACACGCGAGGCCCTGGGGAGGGAGACAGCGTCAGGACGCGGGGCTGGATTTCTCCTCTTCTTGTCCCCTGGTCAAGCCCTGAGGTTGTGCCTTTCAGTGCCTCCTGGGAACTAAGTGGCCAGGTGGGAAACAGAAATAGCTTTAAGGCTTTTGCTCTGGAAAGCCAAGTGTGCAGGAGGCCACAGAGCTTGAGGGGGAGGAGAAAAGGAAGGGGGTTGATGGTCAAGGTGGATGGAGTGTCTCAGAAGAAGCTGAGAAGAGCTCCCTGGCAACAGAGCTACACCCCAGAGAAGACTGGTTTCAGGGTTCATGGGGCCTTAGGGGGTCCCAGCAGCGGAAGATACTTCTGGGTACATCTCAGAGGATGTCTGTGTGGATGGGAGGATGCCCAGAGCCTCCTCCTCAAGCCCCAAGGCCTCAGACACCAATACAGGGAGGGAGTAAGATCTCAGCAATGACTGATGTTAAAACTTCTTCCAGCTTGGCAGGAGGCAAGAGGATGTGTAGACTTAACAATTAAGTGGAATTATGGAAAATAAACATAGTAATGAATCACCCCAGCTGGTAAATCTAATAGTTCCTTTTTACTCAAGTTTGCAGATTGAGTTAAAAAGAGATGCAGATTCCCAGATGTAAAATTTATTATAATATTAATTACCACTATAACTACTACTACCAAAAACAACTACCAGCAATTTTTTTGGGTAATGTTTGATCTGCATAAGTTCCACACAAGAATTATTTAATCTTTGCAATAACCTAGGGAGACAAGTATACTATAAATCCATTTTACAGATGAGGGAATTAAGACCAAGAATCACTTGTTAAGTCATTTGTCAGAAGTTATGTAGCTATTCATGGTGGAGCTGAAATTCAAATTCAGGTTTCTTTACTTTCCATGTTATCTGGTCCCCTCTCCACATTGGCTCTAAGCCCTGTATGTAGCTTAAAACTCCAGGGGTTTTAAAATGGGGAGGATCATCTTCATGTAAAACGTGTAACATGATGGCCAGCACATGCTGGCTCAGTAAACATTAGCATAATTTTCGTTGTTATTTGTCATAGTAGTCACGCCTTATCACTTTCATCCTCTAGGCCAGTGGTTCTCAACCTTCCTAATCCCGCAGCCCTTTAGTATAGTTCCTATGGGTCACAACCCACAGGTTGAGAACCGCTGCTCTAGGCAGATAATTCTGAAACTCTTTCATGAGGCTTCTCAGGATGTCCCAATAGGAGCAGGTAACTGCCTGTAGCTGAGACAGCCTTATAGTTTTTCTCTTCTGAGTTTCACTCTTCCATCCCCCACTGCCACCCTCAGGACCACTTCCTGAGTAAACTACCTACATGCATACCTTTGTCTCAGGCTTACTTTTGAGGGAACCTCCAACTAAAACTGTTGGTTCACAGACCCCCACTCTTAGGGATTTTGGAGCTAGATTCCTTGCCAGTCCTACAGCAACAGGGTGTGATAACCACTGGAAAGCAGCTACATCACAATCTCTCAGACACCCAACTGTGGTGAATGGTGAACTTCTGGGTTATTCAGTAGCTCTGGCATTTGAACAGTATGGGGATGATGGTAATAATAAAGATTGTGTTAGTTGTATGGCTTTTTTTTTTTTTGATAGTCTCACTGTGTCGCCCCAGGCTAGAGTGCCATGATGTCATAGCTCATAGCAATCTCAAACTCCTGGGCTCAAGCAGTCCTCCTGCTCCAGCCTACCAAGCAGCTGGGACTGCAGGACTGTACCACCATGCCAGCTAATTTTTCTATGTTTAGTAGAAGATGAGGTCGGTGTCTCACTCTTGCTGAGACTAGTCTCAAACTCCTGAGCTCAAGCAATCCACCCACCTCAGCCTCCTAGAGTTCTAGGACTATAGGGATGAGCCACCACACCCACCCAGTTGTATGACTTTGGTTAACTGCTTTGGGAGCTTTAAAAAGAAAACTTAAAAAACTCTAATTAAAAAATCAAAGAAAAACTAGGTGGACACAGTCGCTCATGCCTGTAATCCTAGCACTCTGGGGGGCCATGGCTGGAGGATCACTTGAGGCCAGGAGTTGAAGGCTACAGTGAGCTATGACGATGCCACTGCACTTTAGCCAGCAAGACACCATTTCAAACAAATGAAATAAAAAATAAATAAATGTAGTGATATTCCATGTTTATGGATAGGAAAAGTTAAGATAATAGTTCTTCCCAATTTGATCTACAAATTTAATGTAATCTCATTAAGATTACAGCAAGTTATTTTGTAGATACCAGTGAACTATTTCTAAAGTTTCTATGGAGAGACAAAACCCTTGAATATCTAATACACTATTGGAGGAGAACTAGACCAGGGGACTGACATGATCCAACTTCAATACTCACTCTAAAGCCACAGTAATTAGGGCAGTGTGATTAACAGTGAAATGATAAACTGATCAGTGGGACAGAATAGAGACTTAGATCCACACAAACACAGTCAAGTGATCTTTGACAAAGGAGCACAGGCAATATAATGGAGAAAATAATTGTCTCTGAAAGAGCTGGAAAACTAGACATCTACATGCAGAAAAAAAAAAAGGACAAATTTAGAAACAGACTTTACACCCTTCACAAAAAATAACTCAATATGGATAATAGACCTAAATATAAAATGCAAAACTATAAAACTCTGAGAAGATAACATAGGAAAAAATCTAAATGACCCTGGGTTTGGTGATGATTTTTTAGGTATAACACCAAAAGCATAATCCACAAAAGAACTAATCAGGTAGGCTTCATTAAAATTTAAAATATTTGCTCTGTTGGCTCAGCACCCATAGCACAGTGGTTTCAGGACCAGACACATATACAAAGGGTGGTGGGCTTGAGCCCAGCTTGGGCCAGCTAAACAACAATGACAACTGCAACCAAAAAATAGGCTGGTATTGTGGTAAGTGCCTATAGTCTCAGCTACTTGGGAGGCTGAGGCAAGAGAATTGCTTGAGCCCAAGAGTTTTAGCTTGCTGTGAGCTGTGACGCCATGGCACTCTACCAAGGGCAGCATAGAGAAACTGTCTCAAAATTAAAAAAAAAAAAATTTTTTTTTTTTGCTCTGTTAAAGATACTGTCAAGAGAGTGAGAAGACAAGCCATAAACTGGGAGAAATTATTTGCAAAGGACACATGATAAATACTATTATTTGAAATATACAAAAGAATCTTAGAATAGAATAAGAAAATGAATAACCTATCTAAAAAATGGACTAGACACCTTACCACAGAAGATAAACAGATGATAAATGAGTGTCCATAAGTACATTTAAATCACATGTTGTAAGAGAATTGCACATTAAAACAATAGTGAGATGCCACTACACACCTATTAGAATGGCAAAAATCCACAACACAGACAGCATCAAATGTTGGCAAAGACGTAGAGCAACAGGAACTCTCAGCCATTGCTGATAGGAATGCAAAATAACCACTTTGGAAGACAGTATAGAGCAGTGGTTCTCAACCTTCCTAATGCCGCAATGTATTTTCTTTGTTAGAAAGGGGTCACGACCCATAGTTTCTTACAAAACTAGGCATTCTCTTACCATATGAGCTATCAATAATATTCCTTTGGTATTTACCCAGATGAGTTGAGATCTTATGTCCACACAAAAATGTAGATATTTTATAAGCAGCTTTATTCATAATTGCCAAAACTCTTGGAAGCAACCAAGACATTCCTTAATACAGTGGTTCTCAACTTTCCTAATGCCATGATGTATTTTCATTGTTAAAAAGGGGTCGCGACCCACAGGTTGAGAACCACTGCTAATGGGTGAATAGATAAGCAAACTGGTACATCCAGACAGTTGAATGTTATTTAGTACTTAAAGAAATGAAATATCAAGCCATGGAAAGATGGAAAGGACCTTACATGCATAGTATTACTAAGAGAAAGAAGCCAGTCTGAAACGGCTACATCCTCTATGATTCCAAGTCTATGGGATTCTGGAAAAGGCAAAACTACAAAAAGATCAGTGACCTCCAGGGGCTGGAGGGAGGGATGGGTGGGTAGAGCACAGAGGATTTGGGGGACAGTGAAACTACCATGTATGATGGACACATGTCATTATACATTTGTTAAAACCCACAGAATGTACACCAAGAGTGAACTCCAATATAAACTAAGGACTTTGGGTGATAATGACATGTCATTATAGGTGTATAGATTATAACAGAGGTGGGTTCCTCTGGTGGGGGAATGTTGATAGTGGTAGGGGATATACATGTGTGGGGGCTTTGGGGGACCTGAGAACTCTCTGTACTTCCTGCTCAGTTTTTCTGTGGGGAAAGAAAAAAAAGGTCTATCTAAAAAGAAAAGAAAATGACAGGCCAAGATCAGGGAGCAGTTACCTAAAGGTTCCCTGTGAAAGCCAGAGGGCCTCTATGGCTTTCAGCATTTCAGGGAACTCTCATTGCTTAACCCACAGGGACACCTGGGCCCAAGATCTAATTGTAATGGTGGCAGTGCTATTAAAAGGACAAGTCTCCATATCAAAGTCAGAGTCTCCATAGGAAAAGAGTGGTACTGTGAGGCCTGAAATGGGACATTTGGGTAGACAAGACAGAATTTTGACTCCTAGATCACCTGAATCATCAGGACTAAAAGAAGCTCTCTCCTCTTTGTTAGAGAAGAGTGTCCTCCTGCCGTGCCTGTGGTCCATGCAAAAGCCTTACCTGAGACAGATACCTCCCAAAATGATGCTGGACCTTCTCAAGATCTTCCTCCACCATCACTTATTACCTGAGGCTAATAACGGGGGTCAGGATTCAGCACAGTCCAAGCAGAGAAACACGTAGCTTCTCTGGGGGGAGACAGCTTACACATCAAAAGAGCGGTAGCACCCAGCTGATGAACACATAAGAGCGGGTCTTGGAATTTAGACTCAGTATGGTTGGCTAAAGATAAGGTCGAATGTCTTTTGTGATGGGGAAACCTGTCTTAAGTCAGGTTTCAGCATCTTGACAAGGACTCTGAAGCCAATCCTGAGATGCTTCTGATGGCTCCTTCAATCCTAGACTCAAGGAAGACCTCATGTAATACTGAGGAAGGGTTAGAACTCTCGGGAAGGTGGGAATGTTGTAACAACCATATTATGTCAAAGTACAGAACTCAGTGTGTCTCCCCAAAGTAAGCACAGCCTATCTCCATTCTAAGACAATAAAGGTGACGCAGGAAGGGGAACGGACCACCAGCATCCTTTGGAAGCCCTGTGGTGGTGATGCTCTCTACAGGACAGGGTGGAAGTAGTGAATGCTGCCATGCACTGGGGGCCAGAATCCTGAGTGCAGATGACGGAATTCCTGGTGCAAGGAGAGCCAGCATCAGTGAGGTGGACATAGTTATTGTAAAAAGCAGTGAGCTACAGTAGCAACAGGTTGCCCCAACCACAGCCATCTTGGTGCCTAGGAATGGATCATGTTATTCTTCTGATATCTATTATTCACTGATACCAGGAGAGCAGAAATGCCACTGTAGTCCTCCAGGACTTGTGGGAGGCAGGAGCCACAGGATGGTGGTAGGAGTGGACCTTCTCCCGTCACTCTCATGTTCTCCCCTGTAAAATGGTGGTCATAACATTACTGACCTCATAGACTTATGAGAAATAAATGTGATGCTCATAAGAAAAGGCCACGTGATTGTCTTGGCCAGTGATAAATGCACATTTGCTCTGTAGCTTTGACCCCTAAACCAATCTCTGAAAAGCCAGAAAAAATAAGAAATATTGGGGAAACAGTTGTCTCAGCTGACAGGACACGGGCACTGCTGCATCTCCTGGGCTCCCACGGGAAGGAGCGGCGCCTTTTCCTCGGCAGCTCCCAGCTCCAGGTGGCGGCATCCTCTGTTTGCCAATCCAAGAGGTGGTTTTCCCAGGGTGTCAGTGTGGGATGGAGCATGCGTGACCAGGACTCACACTCTGTGAGCCCTGATCCTGCAGCCACATGACCTTGGTAAAGTCCCTCACCCCTCCTGCGTTGCTCAGTGTAAAATAAGCAGGTAGACGAGATGCTCACCAAGGCTTCTTTCACGCCCAGAATCTAGAGACTTGCTCAAATCCCAGTCTTTGTGTCCTAGCAGAGGGGACCTACGGGACTTTTGCCTTGGGCCAATCCCTGTACAGTCCATTTGCACCTCCCAGGACACTTTAGCACATGGTTCCCTCTCACCTTTTACTCCTTCAACGCCCCCAGGTCACGACTCACTGTGGTGTGTTTGTCAGCCAGGCAGGAAGGGGGAAAGGAGGGAAGCAGGAAACCGTGGATGGCCCAGCCAGGGATGCCACCAAGGCTTGGCCATTTAATCAGAGACAGGCCAGAGCCTGGTCAGCCCATGAATTCAGAGGCCAGTGTCTTCTGCCTGCAGGAAACTCTGAGAACAGCCACTTTCTCCGATTGGCAGAGCCCTCACCATTTCTCATATTAATAATGAAAAAAAAAAAAAACCCCTCAGTGAATGTGCAGTGAAATGAATCTGCAATTAATTTTAAATAAGCTTAAAATCCCATGGAAATGCCCTCCCTTGGTATTTTTATGGGAAATGGTTTTCACTAGATATGCACACCATAAAGATCCTGAAACTTACGATAGACAAAATCCTCTTAGGCATGCTGAAGGGTAATTTGGTTTTTCTCAAAGCTACATTGAAAAAAAAAAAAAAAAGAAGGGATAGAAATAAGCCAGCTTTTAAGAAAATATTAACCATTAACCTATAAACCATCCCCAACAGCAATCTGCCTGCTCAGGAAATTTAGCATTTGGTTTTCCAAGCTTAACCCTTTCGCTTGATGACATCTTTATGCATCTCTCACTTACGCAGAATCACTTAAAATCCCTTATCGCAGGGGGCCTAAGAAGGACTTTTCTCAGGGATCTAAAATCAGCAACAGCCCTCAAACCTGAGGGCCCATCCTTTTCTAGATCCAACAAGCTGCAGGTCAGCCCCGCCAGCCTGGGAGCAGGCTCTGAAGGAAGAGCCGTGCCAAAGCTGCGGGAGGCCTTTCTCTTCCCTGGCCTCTGGGATGGTTTCCAGCTCTGGTTCCCAGTCCCCTGAGCCCTCTCCCTGTCTGATCCCAAGCCAAAGCTTGGCTCCAATAATAACAAAGAGGCCCAGAAGATGAAAAGCTGAAGTCGTTTCCCTTCCAGCTGAAACCAGGTGTGATGCTGCCGGGGAGAGGTTCCAAGCTTGGCCGAGCCAGACGAAGGCATGCTAAAGCAATAACCCACAAACAAGCCCCACGTGGGGCCAGATGCCCAGACCTTTCACTTAGTTTGCTATAAATGAGTTTCCTGGGGCAAAATAATTTTTTCCTTCAAAGAAAATCACAGTCAAAGACCAATGAGGGGAAGGGAGAGGACAGAGGGGAGGAAGTGGGGAGCAGAGGAAGATGGCAAGGGAGGAACCCCACCCAGGTATTCCAGGGCTTCCCGAGCACAAAGCCAAGCCCACACAGCGCTCGCTAGCTGGAAAGCTGGCACTCCAGCGTTTATAGTGGGGAGAGCCCCAGAATTTTCACTCAGCCTTTGGGCCGGTGGTGTGTTTCTCAGCAGAGAGAAGAACCATTGGAATGATTTGCTGAACCTCTTGGTGTCCTGGGGATTGGCAGGCTCCCAAGGGAAGTGTCCAAATCCCAGAGAAAAGCCGAGAGGGTGAGTGTATAATTCAGCCTGGATGAGAGGAATGCTCCCCTACCCTACTTAGCCCTTGTCAGCTGCTCAGCTATAGGGACTTGAGAAGGCAGCCTCTGACTCTACCTGCCAGGAAACCTTCAATCCTATTTTCTAATCTCAGGGTTGCATATATTTGATTCTGGACCCATCTTCAGAATGAAATCTAGATGCCTTGCCAGGTTGCTTCTGTCTGGTCGTTTAGAGTAGATGACTCTTGAGGTTGAACCAGAGTTGGGAGAGTGGACATCAGCCCCCAAAGGGCTGTTTGCTACAGTGGCCAGACATGGGGACAGGAGGATGGAAAAGGCTCTTTCTCCATCACTTTTGGTAACGGCTCATTCGGGTAGGCAAAAGTAGTCTGGCTGGTGGCTGCCACACCTCCCAGGGCTGGATCTTGAGCTCCCATCTGGAACCTAGCACATTCAACACCAGACCAACCACACCATCCGTCTGGTTAGATCAAGCTCTAAGGCCCTTGGATATTTAGAGGTCAGTTGAGCAGAAAGACTGAGAAGAACTAAACTCTGAAGGAGGATGAAAATCAGAAGAACTCCGTGCTAGAGAAGCCGGCCTCGCTCAATTCCACTCACACCTCCTTGCTGTGTGCCCCATGCCCACGAGAGCCTGGGAAGCTGAAGACTACCTTTCCCCAGCCCCCTCCAGCAAACATCTGTGCAGGACTAGCTTTCTCCAAGGAGGTGCAATAGCTCAAGATTTGGAAGATGGAGCATACATGTATTTGTTGTGCTTCCTGGAAAGGACAGCTGATGGCACATTTGGTTTTCCATCAGAGGGAAAGTCCCAGAAAGTCCCCTGCTCTGTCATGGTCAAGAGACTAAGACTGAGCATTGACTGAGTTGGCAGGGACTGCAGCAGGAGCAACAGGGGCCTGGAGCCAGAAGTTGTGGTACATCAGCCAACTACAGCAGAGGCCACAGCTCCTGTGGCAGGCCAGTCCTCCAGCGTGGCTCTGGGAGGTGTTTCTGCAGGGTGAATGTGGGTTGTGACAGCCCTCACCTCTAATCCTTTCAGTGCTTTTGTAAGCACTCAACTCCCCCTATAAAGCCCTGCCTAAGTTAGGGTGGGTGAATTCTATTGTCTGCAATTGATCCTCAGGCAAATCAGAGGAGAAGGGAAAAAAGTAGAGTAGTTGACCACCTCCCTACACTGACCACCTCCTTAAGTTGACCTAATTTTCAGAGACCGGACGTGCACCACAAGCACTCAATGAAAGGTTGATCTTCTCTGTATCTTGACCAGTTTGTTACAGTCCCTTGGGCAGTCAACTTATAAGGAAACCACTGTATTCTTAAAGGAGTACTCCATTCTGTCAAACTCTGCGGAGTTTAAGATGAGAACAGGAAGGCATTTTGGATTTGTCAGCATGAGCGTTATCGGCGACCTTAATGTGAGCAATCTCAGTAGGAGGCTGAAGAATGAATGAACGGGAAGTGTGCAAGATGAGACAGTCGCTAGGGGAAACTCTTCTGTGGAGTGCCGCCGAGATGTGGACCAGAGAAATGATGCAATAGCTGGGGGAAGTGGGGCTCAAGGAAGAGATTTTTAATCTGGGAGACTTTGGAGCACCTGCTGAAGGGATGCGGCAGAGAGGGAGATGAATAATGCAGGGAAAAGAGGATAACTGAAGGAGAAAAGTCCTTGAAGGCAAGAAAATAAGATGGAGAGTGGGTGGAAAGGCAGGCCTTTGAAAGGAGGAAAGAAGCTTCTTACCCTAACAATCTCTTGACATTCAAAAGACAGAGCACAGACCAGCTGGGCCTGAAGGCTTGTGGGGGAGCTGGAGGGATAAGGAAGAAGAAGGGAGAGGAAGCCAAACTGTAGAGAGCCTTGGATACCAAGCCAAGGAATTTAAACCTCCCCCTGCAGACACTGGTCTTTGAAAACAAATGCTTCCAGCCAGCAGACGATGCAACAGCAAATATCAAGGGAGACCCAAATCCAACCCACAGGAAGGAAAACCATCAGCAGCATAACTAACCGGGGGTATTGCCAGCTGGTGGGCTGGCAAAGGACTGGGGTAGAGCCGGGATTAAGGGAAGGGCGGTATGATGGAGAGAGCATCAGCTTTGGATTTAGATAAATCTGGGTTAGGATCCGATTGCTAATAGCTGTGAGACTTGGGGGAAATTATTCAACTTTTCTGAGCCTCTTCTATAAAATGAAGAAAATAATTGTTCCTCTTGGAATGGGTGTTGTAAAGATTAAATGAGATTACATACCTGGCCTAGTGCATAGTAAGTGATTAATGAATAGTAGCTGCTGAAGCAGAATTCCAGAAACAGGGGCCTGGGATCCACAGTTTTAACAAGCTCTTAGAGGTGATTCAAGTGTCGGTCCCTGGGGCCTGCAAGAATGCTTGTCTTGGGCTTTTCCCATGAACCAGAAGATAGTAGGTGGTCAATAAATACTTGTTGAATAATTAGATAGATAGATAGACAGATAGAGCATAGATAGTACCAGCTATAAAAATGTATAGTCTCAATTTCAAACATTAAAATTTTAAACTTTCTTTATGAGACCTTGCTGTACTTCTGTAAGTAACAGGGCCATAGCGCATGAGTCATTTCCCTTTGTAGGGAAAAAACCCAAGGGAATGCCCTATAATCACATAGAATCTAACACGAGGCACAGCCAAATGAGCCACGAACTAACAGCATGCAGACTTGTTATCTCCTTAATAGGACAGTCAGGGTTTTCAACAACATCCCTGCAAAGCTGGTCTGCTTGAAACAAACTTTTCATCTGGAAACAGAACGATTCTGCTGGCTCTAATTACATTGAATCCACTTTTGGATCAGATTTCTCCTTTCCATTTTAAAATATGACAGAACTAAGAACACACACATGCCCTATTGATTATTCCTAAGCCTTGCCGTTGAGACTCCCTGCCTCCCAGGACCCCAGACCCCACCAAGGCCAATGCCGACTCAGGCAGGAAGAATCTGTCTAAAAGTGGCCCTCTCATGGGTTTGCAGCAATGCCTTATCATTCACCTCATTTATTAGAGTCTGAAAACCAAAGCTTTGGAGCCATCCTAATTTAACTTCTTCTTCCTGCCTGGCTGGCAACTGTCCTGAAGTTTAAATAAGCCAAAATTTCCGTGTGTCAGGGGGTGGGGGTGGGTGGATGGGAGCGATGAGGAAAGAAAGTCCAAGAAAAAAAAAGTAGCCTGCCTGACATTTTCTTTCAGGAGAATCGCTTGTGATGCTATTAAAGCTTCCTCCCTCATCATTCTCAGTGAATGTCAAGTTGAATATTTAACTTTTCATCAACCTTGGTTGCCTGTTGATGCCGCTTCCTCCCCTAAAGACCAGGAATTTTGAAAGATTAGAGGCAAACAGCCTCAAAATCAGGTTCTGATGAGCTTGGAAGCCAGACCGCATTGCTCCAGCTTCATCTTTCTGGGCGATTGCTGTGTCACCTGGCAGCTGAGTCTCCCTCCAAGAGGGCCCCAGTGACTGCAGGGGACCTTTTTTATTTTTTCATTTTGCAGTGAACATGACACTTTGATCCCAAAGCTGGGACATTAATAAAGTCTGCCTACAAAATGGGCATCTAAATGACCTGAAATTCACACGCTTAATTTGGAACAGTAATTATTCCTGTAGTTAATTTCTGCTGACTGCTTCAAGGTGTCAGAAAATGTTAAGGAGGGTGGGCATACCTTGAAGATGAGCTCAGACAAATTGGCTGGAGCCCTTTGAAGCTTGGGATAAAGTTTCAAAATATTTTTACAGTTTTGTTTGCCTTTGGCAGCCCAGCATGGTAGAAATTACCAGAGCTGGGATCCTAGCAAGTCCAGGAACTGGCTATGTGACCTCAGGCTATGTGACTTTAGGCAAGTATTCTAGACCTCAGTATTCTCACCTGGAAGCTGGGTCAGGGGTGATGCCTGCTTCAGGAGAAGTGTGAAATACAAATGAGACCAGACAGAAGGCATGGCCCAGGCCCTGACATGTGGTTGCTGCTCAGTCCAATTCAGTTCCTTCCTCTCCTCCTGATGCACTTCCTCGGAGCTTAAAGGGGTCAGAACAGGTTCTTCTTGGAAGATACTCACCACCACTAGGAACAGGTCTCTTGCCAAAGTTTTCTCCCCACATCAATTCAACAATTAAAGACTCCATTGCTGCTCAGAACAGAAAACTTCTCCTTGCCCTCACCCTTGGTTATAGCAAGTTCAATATCAGCCCCTTACTTTACAGGAAGAAAGACAAAGGCATTGCGATTTAAGTTCCTTTGAGGGCTAAAAGATAAGGATCTTTTTTTTTTTTATCTTATACCATAAATGAACTACACAGTAAATGTATTTTCTGTACACAGAATTCCTACAGAACAAAAGAACACATACTTGTTTTTCTTCCTTGAAAAGGCCTCTTATTCTTGGAATGAAGAATGCAATGCAATTAATTGCCTTCCATCCCACCCCAGGGTCCCTGCAGGGACATACATCCCCACACACTGCGCAGACCCATAAGCAGTCATCCGAATAGTGGGTATTGTTTTTTAGGACACAGTTATACTTTCATCTTAAGAAACCGAAACACCAGAATTTCTGAAAATCTTTTTTTAGACCATGCATAAAATCTCATATGTGCCAAACCATGGGAGTTCCCAGACTCCATATGCAGAGATATCCCCTCATTAGACTGTCCTGTACCTAAAATTCCTCCTTTCTGCATCTAATCCTTTGGGTTAAGCATTATCTTTCATCTGGTTCCTGGGGATCTGGGGAGCATAATGGCAGCTAATAACCATATAGTAGGAATAAGTCTCTATTTATAAATTTAAACACACGATAAACATAATTGTATTTATTTTCCTCAATTCAAGCTAATTCCCGTCCCCCAAGTCCTGAATCCTTATACAGCAGTGTTTTTCAACTGTTTTAATCTCATGGCGTGCTTGAACTTACAGTTAAACTTCCCTGGCACACTTAAATTATGTTGATGAAACAGAGTAAAAGAAAGAATATACTTACTGTGCTTTGAACTTCATTAGAAAATAATTTAATTAATGATTTTTAAAAGTTTTCACAGTACACCCAAGGTCCTCTCACAGCACACTGGTTGAAAATCACTGTAATATAGAAGGTCCCTCCATTCCGGGTCCCCTGGCCCCCTCCCTCAGATCGTGCTGAAGTTCTGCTTTCTTATTCTAACAAGGCTTTGGGGAGGGAGTGGACTCCAACTGGCAGGTGTCTATCTTGTTTGCCTAATCCATTCCTCTAATGATAGGGTGGCTTCCCAGCCTACCTAGGGCAAGTGACACTATGTAATGGACATCTTTGTACCTGTGTCCCACTGACAGTGTCTGCCATTTAAAAGCAGAGGTCTAGATCCTAGGATGTATGTATCCATTTTTACTCTGTGCTGCCAGACCACTCTCTAAGACCACTGGACTCACATGATAAGTGTTCCTGGCTCCCAGCCTCACCAACATATGGCATCATGTGGCTTTCCGAAGTCTGTCAACCTGGTGAGTGTAATGTGCATCCCGTTTTGGTTTTAGTTTTTCCTTTCTGTGACTAGCAGGGACACTGGGCATATGAAGACACATACACGAAGATGTACTCATGGCTAATCAGGTTCTCCTGCTGTGAATTGCCTGTTCACCTCCTTTGCCCCTTTCCCTATATTGTTCTTCATCTTTTGAGTGTTGGTGTTCAGGACTCTCTTATATATTTTCTATGTGCCTTTATTGCCTTCTCCAACTTTTTACTTTGAAAAATTTTTAACTAAAAACAAAATTGTATAAGGCTCAGTGCCCATGGTTCAGTGCTTAGGGTGCCGGCCACATGCACTGGGGCTGGTGAGTTCAAACCCAGCCAGGACCTGCTAACAACAATGACAACAATAACAAAAAACAGGTGGGCATTGTAGCAGGTACCTGTAGTCCAAGCACTTGGGAGGCTAAGGCAAGAGAATCGCTTAAGCCTAAGAGTTGGAGGTTGCTGTGAGCTGTGACGCCACAGCACTCTACCGAGGGTGACATAGTGAAACTCTGTCTCAAAAAAATAATAAAAAACATTATATAAGTATTATAATAGATTTACTTATTATTAATATTTTTCCACCCATGCTTTATCTTGCTCTTCTATAAGTATAGATATAGATGGATAAGTATATACACATGTATGCATACATGCCTATTTTATATATGTATACCTGTGTGTATGTGTATATTGTATACATATATCCACATTTTTTTTTCTGAGGCAGAGTCTCACTCTCTCACCCTGGATAGAGTGCCATGGGATCATAGCTCACAACAACCTCTAACTTCTGGGCTCAAGCGATCCTTATTGCCCCAGCCTCCCGAGTGACTGGGAATACAGGTGCTCACCACAATGCCTGGCTAGTTTTTCTATTTTCAGTAGGTGGGGGTCTCACTCTGGCTCAGACTAGTCTTGAACCCCTGAGCTCTGGCAATCCACCGCCTCAGCCTCCCAGAGTGATGGGATCACAGGAGTGAGCCACTGCACCTCGCTTATTTTTTTAATGTAACCCAGCCCCCAGCCAACTGCAGTCCTCTGGGCTAGGCTCTAGGTTGGGTTTTTATGTTTGTTTTTTGATATGTAACATAAAATTTACCATCATAACCATTTTTAAGTGTATATCTGAGTAATATTAAGTACATTCACATTATTGTGAAGACATACATCCCGTTGAAATATTTGAAAGTCAATTCCTGACATTTGGACATTTCTCCCCTAAATATTTCACCATAAATCTCCCAAGAACAAAGACCTTCTCCTACATAAACCATAATACAATTTCCTCACTCAATAAGTTTAATATTTATATAATATGTAGTACCAATGTCTAATTAAGGGTTTATAGTCAATGTTCCTCATTTGTCCCAATTATTGACATTGTTAAACTACTTCTCAATCTGTAACCTATTTATTAATTTCATCTATGAAGACCTTCAGGTTATGCAATCTTTATTTTGTTGTCACCAAATGCGCTCATTTTTTCCCTAAGGAGAAAGGTTCTGAGGGTCTTATGTGTGAAGTTCTTTCCCCATATTGGAAAGCTGTGTTTCCACAATTTCTCCTTTTAGCTTTGTAGTTTCACATTTCAAATTTAGGTCTTAAATCTAAGGGGATTCACATTTGTATGGGGTAAAAAGTAGGAATTCAACTTCTTCTTCACAGCGAGCAAGTTTTTCCAATGCCATTTAATAACCAATCTGTTCCTTCCCAGGTTATTTGTGGCATACTCTTAACACACCAGATTCCCATGTATGTGAGTCTGTCTGGGGGCCTCTCTCTTCTTTCCCTGCATCCATTTGCCCGTTTCTACACAGGAACCATGTGGTTTTCATCTCCAGGGCGTTGACTCAAGTTTTCCTATCTTTCTGTCTAACGTAACAACGTCTCTCTTTGTGCTCTTATTTTTCAAACTTGACAGCTATTTGGGGACATTTCTTCTTCTTCGTAATTTTAGATTATGTTTTTAAGATCTTCAAACTCTCTGCCCATAGCCAGTCACCATCATAACCTTGATAACAGCTGTCCGGTTCTTCTTGACCCTTCTATATAATGGCTCCTGGACACTAAGTTGCGGAGTTAGACAGAAAGCTTTTATTTCTGAAAACTCATTTTGTGCCATGCCACAAAAATACCACATTTTCTCCCCAAAATAAATAGAAGCAAATCTTTTGCTTTTTGTTAATCCCTGTTTATAAATGCAGATGTGTAAAAAGGAATACTTCCTTTACTATCCCAAAACCAAACTGAATTTTTTTTTTCTTTTTGAAGCCTCTGTTCTGCTGGAATAACAGAAACTTCATTTCAGTTTACCTGGGGACTCATCGCACTATCTCTGGGGTGGCATTTGAGTTATAAAGGACTTGCAGAGAACCAAGGGTTCAAGGTCAACATCATTGAGACAGACTGTGGCGTTAAGACGTCCATTGTCTCAATTAGTCCTCATCCGATAGGCCTCAGAGTTCTCTCCGCTACGTCTCTTCCCCTGTCAAGCTCCTGGCAATCACTCTGTGGTCGCATGAAAGGGATTGAGGAACGCTGTGAGACCCCACCCCCCACCAAGATGCTCGGCACAACCCTCAGTTCTCTGGGTTCTTGCCACCTTTGGAAGCTCTAACAGGAGCCTGTACCCTCAGATCCCAGGAATCTGTTAAGGCCTCATCGAGGTTCATTTTCTTCTCCCTGGACCCACCACAAACAGCTACTTCTCTGTATTAGTCATTGTTCTCCCTAAAAATAGAATCAATAGGATGTGTGTGTGTGTGTGTCTATATACACCATAGACACACTTTTTTTTCTTCTCTCTTTTTTTTTACTGTTGGAGATTTGTTGAGGGTACAAGAAACCAGGTTACACTGATTGCATTTGTTAGGTAAAGTCCCTCTTACAATTGTGTCTTGCCCCCAAAAGATGTGGCTCACACCAAGACCCCGGCCCCCGCCCCGCTCTTCCGTCCCCCGCCGTTTCTTTATCTCGCGGCTCTCCCCTTCTGTCGCCCCCACCGTGTGACTAATTGTCATTAATTGACCTCATATCAAAATTGAATAGATAGGATTCATGCTTCTCCATCCTTGTGATGCTTTGCTAAGAATAATGTGTTCCACTTCCATTCAGGTTAA
>CAUYQV010035093.1:0-83368 GCA_963574575.1 Galagoides demidoff | reverse complement strand
CATGTCTTTGGCCTCTGTCTTCTTTAAGGTCCTCTAAATCCTGCCAACTTTCAGAGGAAAGAGTTCAAGGCATTTTTGTAATCTAACTGCTGGCTTATTCTGATTATAGGAATGCTATTCTTTTTGTGTGTGTGTGTGTGTTAAGACATTTATATTCAACCTTTAGACAAATTCACATGTACCCTAATAGGATAAATTATAGGCATGATCCCCACAGTATCATTCTCTTCAACCATCCTCCCCCCTCCCCTCCCCGCCTCCCCTTGCCCCGTAGTCTAGGGCTCCATTTGGATTGTAGCTTTCTTAAGATAGCTAACAATTAGTTTCATAATAGTGTTGAGTACATTGGATACTTTTTCTTCCATTCTTGAGATACTTTGCTAAGGAGGACATTTTCCAGCTCTGCCCATGTAGACATGAAGGAGGCAAAGTCTCCATCTTTCTTTGTGGCTGTGTAGTATTCCATGGTGCACATATATCACAATTTATTGATCCATTCATGGGTCGATGGGCACTTGGGCTTCTTCCATGACCTAGCGATTGTGAATTGGGCTGCAATGAACATTCTGGTACAGATATCTGTATTATATTATTGAAACAATATTCATTTATTTTGTTAGAAGTTTTCTGGAGAGGTTAGATTTGACTATTCCAAAAGATAATGCATATACTTTTTTAAAAACTGCTTATTCTCATTCCCAGATTTATTCTGTTTAAATAAGAACCATATGTCTTTAAATGAGTCTGATTAGCTAAACATTGATCTCCAAAAATATCCACATCATAATTACCAGAACCAATGAATGCAACCTTACATGGCAAAGGGGACTTTGAAGAGGTCATTAAATTAAGGATTTTTAAGATGGAAAAATTATCCTGGACTATGCGGTAGGTCCTAGAGGTAATAGCAAGTGTATTCTTAAGAGAGAGGCAGAGAGGTTTGACAATAGAGGGCAAAAGGTGACATGATAATGGAAAGCAAGATGCAATGTGGGTCCACAAGCCAAGAAAATAAATGTTGTTCTCACAGCCTCCAGGAAGAACTAGTTACACTGACATCTTTACCTTAGCCTCCTAAAATCCATTGATGATTTTTGATCTTTGAAAATATAAGAGAATAAATTTGTACTGATAAGAGCCACTAAGTTAGTGTTAGTTGTTATAGAATGCCTGTATCGCCCTTCATCACCGGGATACCAAAACAAGAAAAAAACACAACAACAACTAAAAATATACTATAGGTCAATATCTCTGATGAACATAGATGAAAAATTCTTAACAAAATACCAGCAAATTAAATTCAACAATAAGATTACTCATGATAAGTGGAATTGATCCCAGAGATGCAAAGGTGTTTCAGTATGTGCAAATCAGTCAGCATGGTACATCATATAAACAGAACGAATGACAAAAACCATGTGATCATTTCATTGGTGCTACAAAAGCATTCTGTGAAATTCAACATCTTTTCATGATAAAAATTCTCAAGAAAATAGAGAATGAACTTACTTCAACAGGATAAAAGCCATCTGTGTATATGACAGACACACAGCTGGCATAAGACTGAATATGGAAAAACTGAAAGCCTTTCCTCTAAGATCTGGAACAAGACAAGGATGCCACTGTTATTTAGTATAGTCCCAGAAGTTTTAACTGAAGCAATCAGACAGGAGAAAGAAATAATGGGCATTCAAATTGGAAAGAAAGAAGTCTACAGCTTGGCACCTGTGGCTCAAGTGGCTAGGGTGCCAGCCACATACACCTAAAGTGGTGGGTTCGAATCCAGCCCAGGCCCACCAAACAATAATGATGGCTGCAACCAAAAAATAGCCAGGCGTTGTGGCAGGAGCCTGTGGTCCCAGCTACTTGGGAGGCGGAGACAGGAGACTCGCTTGAGCCCAGGAGTTGGAGGTTGCTGTAAGCTGTGATGCCATAGCACTCTACCCAGGGGGACAGCTTGAGGCTCTGTCTCAAAAAAAAAAAAAAAAGAAGTCTAGTTATCTTTGTATGCAGTTGATATGATCTTACATCTAGAGAAACCTAAAGACTCCACAAAATACTACTAGAATTGATCACCAAATTTCAGGATACAAAATCAATAGCATTTCTATGTGCCAACAGTAAAAAAATCTGAAAAGGAAACTACAAAAATAATCCCATAAACAGTAACTACAAATAAAATAAAATATCTAGGAATAAACTTAACCAAAGAAGTGAAAGAGCTCTACACTGAAATTAGAGGGTGTTGCAAAGGGTCAATTTCCATCTGTATGAATGGATGGGTGTCTCAAAGGTCTCCATCCACGCATACATAGGGAAAATGGGAAATTGTAACTAAATGTACTTTTATTTACAAAATATTCATTACTAAATTTTATAATTTTTTTCTCAATGTATTTCTATAAAAATGAAAAATGTTAAAAATAGAACATATAATACAAGTTTACTAATTTTTTCTATGTATGGCGAAAGTGGGGACGCCCCATATAAAAATACTGATGAAAAAAACTATGGCCGCATACTTATCGATTAGAAGAATCAATATTGTTAAAATGTTCATACTAGCCAAAGCAATCTACAGATTCAGTGCTATCTCCATCAAAAGTTCCGGTGACATTGTCTACAAAAATAAGGGAAAAGTCCTAAAATTTAAATAGAACCACAAAAGACACAAAGTAGTCAAAGCCTGAGCAAAGTGAACCAAACCTGTGAAATCACATTACCTCCCTTCAAACTGCACTACAGCGCTATAATGACTAATGGACCATGTTTTCAGCATGAAAACAGAAGAATAGGCCAATGGAACAGAATAGAGAACCCATAAATAAATCCACGCCTCTATAGCAAACTTATCTTCAACAAAGTTACCAAGAACATACAGTGGGGAAAGGACAGTCTCTTCAGTAAACGGTGCTGGGAACACCGGATATCCATAAGCAGAAGAATGAAACTACCCTTATACAAAAATCTAATAAAAATAAAGACTTAACTTTAACACCTAAAGCTATGAAACTACTAAAAGAAAATATTTGGAAAACTCTTCAGGATGTGGGTCTGGGCAAGGATTTCTTTGGAGTAATACTCCCCAAATGCCCAGGTAGCCAAAGCAAAATTGAACAATGCGATTATGTCAAGCTAAAAAGCTTCGGCCCAGCACAGGAAACAATCAGCAAGGGAAGAGATCAGCCCACAAAATGGGAGAAAACATTTTCAAATTACAAGTATTACAAGAGACTAATAACTGGAATATCTAAGGAACTTCAAGAATTCTATAGGAAAACATCAAATAAACTGATAAAAAATGGGAAAAGGGTCTGAATTGACATTTCTCAAAAGAAGACATGCAAATGGCCAACAGTTATATGACAAAATGCTCATCATTAGTCATCAAATAAATGCAAATCAGGCTCAGAGCCTGTAGCTCAGCGGCTAGAGCACCAGCCACATACATCGGAGCTGGAGGGTTTGAACCCAGCCAGGGCCTGCCAAACAACAACTATAACCACACCTACAGTGCATCTTACAAGGGTACATGTGAAACTTACTAAGTGTAGAATATAAATGTCTTAACACAATAACTAAGAAAATGCCATGAAGGCTATGTTAACAGGTTTGATGAAAACATTTCAAATTGTATATAAAACCAGCACATTGTACCCCCTGACTGCATTAATGTACACAGCTATGATTAAATAAATAAATAAATAAATCTAGCCAGGCATTGTGTCGGGTGCCTATAGTTTCAGCCACTTAGGAGGCTGAGGCAAGAGAATCGCTTAAGCCCAAGAATTGGAGGTTGCTGTGAACTGTGATGTCGAAGCACTCTACCCAGGGTGACATAGTGAGAGTCTGTCTTCCCAAAACAAACAAACAAACAAATAAATAAATGCAGATCAAAACTACAATGAGATACCATCCCAACCCAGTTAAAGTAGCTTTTACCAAAAAAAAAAAAACAGGCAATAACAAATGCTGGCAAGGATATGGAGAAAGGGGAACCCTCCACCCTGTTGGAAGGAGTGTAAATTATTGCCACCAGTATGGAGAAAAGCATGCAGAGTCTTCAAAAAACTGGAAATAGAACTACCATACGATCTATCAATCCAACTGCTAGGTATATATCCAGAGGAGAGGAAATTAGTACATTGGAAAGATATCTGCGCTCCCATGATTTGAAATCAACCCATGTCCATCAATGGATGAATGGATAAAGAAATTTTGGTACATATGCATAATGTAATATTATACAATCACACACAAAAAAAATGAAACCCTGCCATTTGCGACAACATGGATGATATCGGAGGATATTATGTTAAGTGAAATAAGCCAAGTGTAGAAAAATCTGGCATGTTCTTACTCACACGTTAGCATTAGAAACGTCAATCTCCTGGAGACAGAGAAGTTGAATAATAGAAGCTAGGAAGAGTAGCAGGGATGGAGGAAAGAAAGGAGGGATGGTTATGGGTAGAAAATATGGTTAGATAGATAAAATGAACAAGATTTGATAGCACAACAAAGTGACTATAATCAACAGTAAGTAAGAATATACTTTAAAATAACTAAAAGGGTAAATTGGAGTGTTCCTAACACAAAAGAATGATAAATGCCTGAGGTGTTGAACATCCCAGATTATCCTGATTTGGTTAATTCATGTTGTACGCCTGTATCAAAACATCACATGTGCCCTATAAAGATATGCAGCTATTATGTATACATAATCATTAAAAATAATAAATCAAATATAAAAATAGCATTGCAATGTTCACTCTTTTTTCTAAATATTTAGCCATAAATAAATAATCATTTTTGAAGTGAAGAATTTGGACTAGATAATCTTTAGAATCCCTTCACATATCACATTCTGTAATTCTGTGTTTATAGTAATTATATTTAAATTATGAGAATGGTAACAGTATTTGGCACTAAAATATTAATTAGTCTAGTATTTTTTTCTCCAATTATAATGCTTACTATTTAATAGAAGTATTCTTTTTTAAATTCCAAAATTAAAATGCATTTTAAACTGCCATTTAAAGTACAGGAATTTTATCTTTCAATGTCTTAGGTCATTTCCTGGAAATACAAAATATCAAATTCACAATTAAGAGCAGTTTTGTACCACTGTAGCCTGGAGGCAGATACTCACTGAGGAAATTCTAGAGCTCCCAGCGTTTCCATAGTTCCTTTAGGGAAAAAGGAAAATGTGTCAGTAAAATGACTGACAACTTTGGCAAATCAAGCTACATTATGGAATATAGTCATTCACACTGGGAAAGGTTCACAAATAATATTAGAAAAGTCTCGAGATCGGTGATAAGAACCCAATTTAAACAGCTATTGAATTACAGAAAATGCACCTGCTTGTTTGACACACTTTCAGGAAAGGGAAGTAGATCAGAGCAACACTATTATCAGGAAGCAAATGTATCTAGTGTTTACAAAAGCTGCTCCAGAATCATTTCAGTTAATCTAAGAACAAACAGTAAGATAAGAGAGCATTCCAAATCCAGTGGAAAAAAGTGTCACACCTATGTTTTATAAGGCTGTAAGAGGCTCCAAATTACTTACTTCAAGAAGTAGCAATTTCTGTTGGCAAGATGCATGAAAAGTGTTAGCCTCATGGGAATCCATTTGTGACAACAGAGCAGAAAGCAGCCCCTGCTCTGACGATAAAAAAAGTGACAGATAATATAGAAGTAATCAATCTGAAAGGTATAGAATATTTAAACCATGAAATGCCTAAAAAGCCATAAGCAACATCTTAAAATCAATATAGGATGCTACTGAAAGTCAGAAGAATGATTCAGGAATAGGATATTACACTGGTCCCTGAAAGGTTTTCTGTTAAAGCCAACGGCAAGGAGGTGAACTAACTACATCTATGTATTTTTTAAAAAATCATCATTATATTGTTTTTACCAAAAAGGAAGTAAATTATGCTAATATTTTAGGGAAATAAAAGAAAAGAATAACGAAATTCTTTCATTAAAAGAAATGCAAAAGACACTCAGCATTTCCTGGCATTTTAGTCAGTATTTAACACCATTCCAAATTATTTGATGAGAACAAACGCATATTAGTCCATTAAATAGCAGGGTTTCTGAAAACACAGAACCTCATAACTGCTTGGGAGTGGAGAGATTTAACTGGTTGTATTAGCACTTGGCTTAAAATATTCCTAGAAGCCAGACATTGCATTGCATCTAGGAATCTGAGAGCCAGTAGGTCACATTTCAGTGCATCTGACTGGAAAGTCAAAGGCCAAAGTATTTCTTGGTTTAATCTGGAAGGTCAATCACAGAAATTAAAACTGTGACTGAGGAAACAAGTAACTTGTATTCTGATACTCTCTGAAACATCTTTGTGATTCACGCAGTTGTCAGAAATTGAGAACAATGACAGGAGCCCTTTCTACTTATAGTTGAAACCAATGGAACTACCTAGCCATCATCTTGATTTTCTCGAACGAACCTCCTTTGTAAATTCCATGCAGACTGGATGAGAAGTTTTAATCTACAGCCCTCCTCCTTTCTACAATAAGATGAATGTGGAGATGAGATGGTCACAAATTTCCAGGCATTAGATTTACAAGTTAAAGCTAGGTGGACTGTTTAGTTGCCAACTTAGTAGCAAGCATTGTTATGGGCTCAGAGAAAACCTGGGGAATCCTATTTATCCTATTTCTGTCTCTGGTACATCTTTTATACAAGGTAAGAATCTCCTGCAGTAGAAATCTTTCCTACCCCTGGCTCCTCAACTCCAGACTCCGCCAAAATCTTTCAGTACTATTATGCCACTCAAAATAATTGACTTTTTTTTGAGGAAGTGGTTAGGGGGCAAAAATGACAGAGAAATGGAGGAAGTAAAAGGTCTTATTAAAAAAGAATTAGCTATAAAGATGCTTTCAAACAGCCCAGAATTGGTGAAACAAAATTAAATCACGAACAGTATAGTTGGTAATACTCCTTTGATTTTACATGTCTATTAATTTTGCTACCTGAAAGATTATTTTTCCTTTATGGGTGATATTTTCATAGGTCTCAGATTGCCTTCTTGATGACCCAACACTGTCAACATGCTCTGTATTCCCAATGGTAACCATAGTCCCTTCTTTTACTAAAGGGAAGGGAGAGGATGAGTGGATGGAGGGTAATTGGTGGGACCACACCTACCGTGAATCTTACAAGATTACATGTGAAACTTACTAAATATAGAATATAAATTTTCTTAGTTTCACAATAACTAAGAAAATGCCATGAAGGTTATGTTAACCAGTTTGATGAAAACATTTCAAATTGTATATAAAACCAGCACATTGTAACCCATGACTGCATTAACGTATATAACGTATACAGTAATTATTTAATTTTTTAAAAAAAAGAAAGAAAAAAAGATTTCTCTTGAAATATTGTGACCATTTTAAGATAAAATTTCCCTATCCTCAGTAGAAATGATCTCTGTTACTAAGCATGAGTCACCAGTCAGCTAACTTATCAGGAAATCCCCCACTATGCGTCTGCCTCTTCCCCACGTCCGCGTCTACTAGGCTGTGCCCCTGGTTAGTGCAAACACTGGCTCTGTCCACTGGCTCCGTCTCTGCACTTTTGATCCACAGTACAGATTATCCACTCTTCAAGTTCTCGTAAGACAAGTGAACCATCATGGAATTCTCAGGAAGTGTTTGACAAAAACTTGCCCGAGATACCCAATATTTGAGAAAACCAGTTTTAACAACAGTAAATATTTGTAACTCCCCTTTAATTTTCTTTTTCATTTTAAATAAAACCTTCAGAAAGCAACACATCTGAAATTTCCTTGATTACTGCCTGTTTTCAATTGTATTTATTTCTGCTTCATTATTTCCCTCATTCTATTTACTTTGGGTTAAATTTCCCTTTGTTTTTCTAGATAGTTACAGCAAAAAATGTAGTTAATTGATTTTAAGCCTTTTTATTCTCAATATAAGCAAATAATACTATAAAAGTATTATGTAAGCCCTATCCTTTTTTATTTCCATTCTATCCTAATCTCCAATGCAATTTCTTTTTTAATCTGTGTTTTAGAAATGTGTTCTTTAATTCACAAGTATTTAAGGATTTTCTAGATATCATCGTGTTATTGGTTTACAATTAAGTCTATGATGGTCAGGAAAACAGGAAACACACACTGTACAAATTAAGGTTCTCTGATTGACTGGGGCTTATATCATAGCATATTGCCTATTTGGGTGGAAGTTCCTCGTGCAGTTGAAAAGGATGTGTTTTCTACGGTTGTTAGACATAAAATTCTGTCAGCCTCAATGATGTTAAGATAATTTCTGTTGTCAACTTCTGTAAGCAGTAATTTTTTATTCCATCAATTATGGATAGAGAGATATTAAAATATTCCACTGTGGTTATAGATTTATCTATTTCTTTCTGTTACTTCTGTCAGCTTTCACTTCATGTATGTTAAAGATTTTTAGAAATTCATACATATTTATGACTGTTGTATCTTCCTAATCAATTAATTGACCCTTTTATCTTTGTGAAATGTTCGTTTTCACTGATGATACTCCCTGTCAGAATGTCCACTTTGTCTGCTAATAATATAACCATACTGATTCCTTACACTGCATCTGTGTGGCATGTCTTCTTCAACCTTTTCCTTTGTCTCGCTGTATCTTTATTTCAAGTTCAAATCATGTAGGTAATATGTAGTTGCTGGAAAAGTTTACTTTTTAATTGAAGTATTGATTTCATTTGCATATTCATATATTTTATATTTCCACATTTTTACTACTGACACTTGTTATTATTCCATTCATCATTTCCCTCTTTGTCTTAATTCCTTGAACATATTTACAATACCTGCTTCAATGTCTTTCTCTGAAATTCATTCCCCAGGTTATCTTGGTGACTATTTCTTTTGATTAACTTTTATCTTATCTCTGAGTCACAATTTGTGGGGGGTGGGGTTTGGACATTTCTCAGCCTCTAGATACTCTAATCTTCCTCTCAACCATGCTGACTTTCTTGATTTTTGTTATGGTCACAGGGTATGCTCCAAGAAAAAGCTGTATCAGCAAGGATCTCTCCCCCTAGGGTCTCCTTTTAAGAATTTCATCTCCTCCGGTTTCCGCCTCTTTTAAGTCACTCTCCATCCAGTATGTTCATATGTTTTATAAGCACCTACAGATCACACTTCCTACCTACAAGAAACTACTATGCCATTACCAGAACTGAACTTATTCTCATTGTATTTTTAGGTTTTTCCATGAAATGATAATAGAGTTTCATAAAGACATGATATTTTTTAAAATGATTATTTATAAGTTCAATAGTAAGCAAAATATTATATATTTTCCCATCATATATAGTAATACAAAATCCTTGAAGGTAATATAGAAAATAAACAAGTAAGAGACAGCAATAAAATCATCTTTCCAGGCTGGGTGCCCACAGCTCAGTGGTTATAGCGCTGGCCACATACACCAAGGCAGGCAGGTTCAAACCCCACCTGCAGCCTGCTGAACAACAATGACAACTACAACAACAAAAATAATAATTGGGCATTGTGGCGGGCACCTGTAGTCACAGCTACTTGGGAGGCTAAGGCAAGAGATTACTCAAGCCCAAGAGTTTGAGGTTGCTGTGAACTGTGATGCCATAGCACTCTACCAAGGGAAACATAGTGAGACTGTCTCAAAACAAAAAAATCATCTTTCCATCTTTTTTTATATACATTCACCACAAACATATTAATGCATGATTTATAGTTACATATAGTACTAGATACATGCTCAATTTTTCTGTTTATATTTTAAACTTTCCTATCCTTATGTCATTAGTATTCAAAAGTATGATTTTTGTATTGAATAAAATTTAATATATAAATATATGGTAATCCTGCATTTCTAATTCTTGAATTTTTATGCAACTTCTAAATTGTTTTGTTCTTATAAAAATACTATGATAAAATTCTTTGCAAACATCTGTTATGCTGACATTTATTTCTTTCTTAATTATTATGCATGGTAATTCAAGACACAACATGCTTAAACTTTGCAGATTATTAATAAATATTTGGCATGAATTTTTCAGAGAAATTCATGTGGACATAATATATAAGAGAACATATAGACAAAATGTAAATATATGAGAAATATAAAAGATGTAAGTTTCATAAAAGGGTTTTTTCCTAGATATATGTTGCTTTGACTCTTTACCTAGTTTTAAATTTAATTTTCTATTTTCCAAAATACTGTATTTACATAAAATATTAAATTGTACTCCAAAAGGATGAATCTCTGTCCCACTCACAGCCTTCAACTATACTCTCTTGGCTTTCGTTTTTGTATTAAACTACTAAGGCTATGTAATTATTGCTTACAACTGGTTTAAGGTGTGTAGCATGAAATGTTTCCCTTTCTGACGTAACTTTCTCCTTCCTTGAAGTTAGCAATTGCCTCTGTTAGTAAGTGCCATTTTTGTTCATTTATTTGTTTATACACTTAAAATTAATGACATTCTCTGTGTGACTTTCTCCTGGATTGTGCCTTCCCAGTGCCCCTTTCCTGGTCCAGTCTGACTTGCTGCTTAACTATTATTGTATGTGTCTGCCTTTCAAAATCATCCTGGGAATTCTCTTGGCCGCTCCCTTGCATGGGATCCACTTCTTCCTAGAACTAACTCTATCTCCTTTTTTCTGATTGGAGGTGGACATGCTCCAGAAGCTTCCTGAGAAAAGATGAGAGTTTATCAGTTAACGTTTGCTGTATAGAAATCCACCCCTAAACATAGCAGCTTAAAACAATAGTTATTTGTGAGTTTAATCTGTGACTGTCATAGTTCCTTGAATGTGCGGTAGGTTGGTGGGGGCCAGAGAGTCTCAGGTGGCCGTTGTGTGCATGTTGGGAACTCAGCCGATGCTGACACAGCTCATGTGATCTCTCATTTTTGGAGAATTTGTCTTCTTCATGGTGATCTCTGGGTTTCCAGGTAGCCAAAGGGTACTTGTGTCATGTTTGCCAATCCCTCAAGATTCAAAGTATAAAATATTATAAAGAATTCCACCTTGCATATTTGAAAATAATTTTAGTTTATCCTGTATCTTGATGGATACAGCCCATGCAAAGAATTCTAGATTAGCAAGAATTTCCACTCAAATATTTAGGTCTTCATTTTTTGTCTTCCATTGTCTTCTGGTAACTAAGAATTGTAACTCTTTTATCATTTTATCAAAAATCTCTGTAAAACTTAGAATTTTCCCCCTGCTTTATTTAGTTCTTTTTCTTTCATATTAGAAATATTTTCAAGTGTTGTGTAACCTGCAACTTTCTGATGGTGAAAAGTACTAAAATAGTCTTTGAAGTCTGTGAGTGTTATTTTCAACTGATGGTCTTCACTATGGAACTGCAGACCCCAAAGCCCAGGCTGCCGACCAGTATGGGTCCATGGCCTGTTGGGAGCCAGGTGGCATAGAAGGAGATGAGTGATGAGTCAATGAACAGAACTTCATCTGTATTTATAGCCGCTCTCCATCACTCTCATCACTGCCTTAGCTCCACTTCTAGTCAGATCAGGGTAGCATAGGAGCATAGGAGCAGGAATCCTTCTGTAAATGGAGTATAAGGGATCTAGTTTGTGCACTCCTGTGAGAGTCTAATGCCCCCTCACCTCATCCATGAAAAAACTGTCTTCCATGAATCTGGTCCCAGGTGCCAAAAAGGTAGAGGACTGATCCTGCAGAGTATTTAATGTGAGCAAAGCATTTCATTGTGGGAATGTTCAAATACAAAGTTTTTCTCTTCATGTGGTTAATTTTTTTAGAATAAATCAAAATCTCCTACATGTTTGTGGGGAATGGGGGGAAGGGAAATTGTATAATCCAAGGCTAATTGGTTGGGAGAGAGAAGGACAACACATAACCCTTCATTTATTTCTCTATTTTCAGTGTCCCTCTGACATGCCCGGTGTCTGTTGCCAAGATCAGTCTCTATGACAGTCTTGGTAGATGAAAAACTTCCCATCGTGTGTTGGAGGGAACTAGTGTTATGATTGCATAGATGAGGAAAGAGATATGGGATCTTCAGAACTTCTTTGGAAGATTTTTAATACTCTTCTATTTTCTTTTCACATGTCTTTTCACATTTTGAGATGTCTTGTACCTCTAATAAGAGAGCAGTTTTGGAATTTGGGGTATGAATTGTTCTTAATCTCTTCACTGCTAAAAATGGTTAGTGTCATCCATTTCAAAACTCTAGATTGGTTAATTTTTAACCATTTACTTTCTGGCTTCCACAGTATGCTGACACTTTTCATAGGGTGTTGTGGTAATGTCCACTGAAGGCCTAGGCTACTCTCCAGGGAAGATTTCTTCCCGGTGGAAGTCCAAGTTGTTTACATTTTGTTGATCCTCCATCTCAGCAGGAGGCATACAGTCTTTCTGATAGTGGAATAGAGCAAAAGGGTGAAATACTGTTTCTTAAATATTTTAACCTAGAAGTTGCACACATTACTACTATTTACAGCACACTGGCCAGAAATAGATACAGCTCCCGGCAAGGGGGAGTGGGTAGGAAATAGCCTCTATGGGCATGAGGAGAGGGGATCTATATTGTAACCTTTCTGGTTACAAAATGTAAAATGTTCTTCTACTGCCTTATTGTGACATGTCCCATGAAAGATAAACTGAAGTCCCACCAAGTCATGGGCTCAAGCTCAACATCCAAGGTTTCTAGATGTTCTACTATAATTTCTAGGACCAGACAGGTTAAATAAGAATACAAGCTAATTGCATCTATCTCCTCAGCTCCATGACACTTGGAGTTTAATTTCGAAATTGGATAGAATAAAAGCATAAACATATTCCAGGAGGAGAAAAAAAGAGAATGTCCAGCAGTCCCTGGTATATAGCAATTCCAAGATTTTGAAATCTTGTTGGGAAGACACTGGGAGACTCTGTAGGCCTGGGGGTGGGCATCAGCTCTTAGGTGATGTGCTCTCTAGAAAGAAAATCTTGTTCATTGCTCTTCATGGCTATGGGGGTTTCCTTTGTACTTGATGATCTCCGAAGTGGCAATTGTGCAATATGTCCTCATTGGGGATGCATAACTTTTATCCTTTCCTTTCCTTTTTCCTTTCCTTTCTTCTTTTTTCTTTCTCTTTTCTTTCTTTTTTTGACACAGGGTCTTTCTCTGTCACCCAGGCAAAAGTTAGAGTACAGCAACATGATCATAACTCACTACTGCCTCAAACTCTTGGGCTTAAGCATCCTCCCCCCTCATCCTCCAAAGTAGGTAGGACTGCAGGTGTGCACTACCACCTTTTGCTAATATTATAATGTATATTATAAATATAAATGATATTAATGTATATCATTTATATATATATATATTTTTAATGGAGACAGGGTCACTCTATGTTACTTAGGCTGGTCTCAAAGTGCTGGCCTTAACTGATTCTCTTACTTTGCTTTCCCAGCCTTCAAGGGAATAATAGAGCAATAGAGCTAGAACTCATTCATTACCGTGAAGGAACCTGACCCCATGATCTACAAACCTCTCACCAGGCCCCACCTCCAGTATTAATGATCAGATTTCAACATGAGGTTTTGGGGAAATATACAAACTAGAGCAGAGCCATTCTCAAATTTTATTTCTTTGCTTTCCTATCCTATGTTCCTCTATATTAATGAGAGCTATCTCGAGGCTGTCACTCAGGAGAGAAAACAACTCAGGAGGATGAAGTGAGAGGATCACTTCAGGCCAGAAGTTCAAGACCAGGCTGGGTAATATAATGAGACCCTATGTCCAAAAGAAAAATAAATATGAAAAAAACGAGAGCTTGTCTCTAAAAAGAAAACATGAAAAAATTAACCAAGCATAGTGGCATGTACTTGTAAGCCCAGCTACTGAGAAAGTTGAGATGGGCAAATTGCTTAAGGAGTTCAAGGGTGCAATGAGCTATAATCTCATTTCTGCCTCCAGCCTAGGTGACAGAGACCCCACTTCTTTAAAAAAAAGTTAGTATCGGGTACTACTATTTATCTTTCATATCAAGAGATCATGATCTTCCTGGCCACAACTAGACTACACATCAAATGTCATGTATTTTGCTGTAATTTTTTAGTTTTAGTCTGTTTTTAAATAGCAGTTATCCACTTCTTATCTCAATTCATAGTGTTAATCAGGACAGATTAGTTTGTATTCCAGAAACAACTCTCAAATCTTAGTGGTATGGATTATAAAGGTGCGTTTTTAATTCTCAGAAGTCCCCTGGCAATCTGTGACTCTCAGGGATAGTTAACTTCGACAAAGTAGTGAAGGGCACTGGTTCATTTTCCTTTCGTAGCTCCACCATCTCAACTGAAGGCCTCTACCATCTCTGTGAAGGCTGCAGGACCTCATGGCACTTGTTAAGTCTCTTAGCCTCAAATTGATTTATGTTTGTTCTGTTCATGACCCTTAGGTTTGCACTAAACTCAAGACCAGCCCTTCCTAACAGAGCAATGTGGGTTAAGCCAATGGATATTTATTTGGTAAGCAGATCTCCCGCAAAAGCTATTTTAATTCCCCCCAAAAAATGTGCAACATGTTGGATTAATATAGGGCTTTTTGATGGACTGGATGAAATTTCAAGTGTGCTATAAGTAAATCATACTTAATTTGAAGAGAACAAGGATACCCTCAGCAAGAGGACTGTATTAATAAGGCATAAGTTGGTAAATTAATGGAGATAATGTAAACATAAATGCTTGTAGCCCAAGCCTAAAAATAGCACAAGTTCAAATTCTTTTAAAAACATGATTTTAAAAGAACAAGGAGTTTGAAAAAAGAAATGAGTAACACTAGTTTGGAAAGAACAGAAGGCTTATAATGGAACCATGAGAAATATGTTTTGATTGGTAGAAAAGAACCAGAAGGTGGAGACTATGAAACAGACTAATTCAAACTAACTGTTGAAACAATTGGCCTAACCTTTTTAAAAATTCAAATCAAATAAATAAATAAATAAATAATTCAAATCAAAGGTAAGTGGGAACCAATTTAATGACTATAAAATAGCAAATACTGGCCATGAAAATGAGGATTTTTTGAACGCTAGGATTAAGTATGGGTACCATTCAGAGAGAAAACAAGAGGCTATCATTTGGTATGTGGCTGTTATTATTGGACTGCTTACATTTAGAAACTGGATTTAACCTTCAATGGTTGTACAACACCTTTTACTGTAAAAATGAAGATAAAAATGACTACCCTGAGTATATATTTGAAATAATACATGCACCGTGTCTGGCCCTTATGTTATCAAAAGGTTATTTATAACCATTGAAAGAAATTTCAAGGAAGCAATAAGAATATGATCTTGTTCAATAGGCCAGCAGGTGATTCATAGTACTGGTGTTCTAGTAGAAGCACTCATCCTTTGTCAAATTCTAGTTTCTTTCCTTGAGTCTTTTCATTACATTTCTTTAGGGATTACTATTACTCTGCTGACTTTTCTGTTATTTAGACATTTTAAAACCTGATAGGATTTTAGATTGGGTTTTGTCCTAAAGTATCATAATTATTTCCTCCAACCTTTTCAACATTAGAAATCTGGCCCTGGAAGAGGAAGTAGGGCATAAGGAATTGAGATTTTTGGAGAGAATAAAGCATTTAGGGGCTTTTGCTATGATCATTTCATTCCCTTTTCTCAAAACAATGACAGTGGACTTAAAAAAACGGGAAATCACCTGTTCTTTAAATCAAGCTGCTTCTGCTGGAATTATACTAGTATTATGATATCTTTCGTACTTGTTTTTAATACATAAATAGCTCAATATTAATTTAAATGTCACCCCTGAGAATGTCACTGACATCCAATATTAAAATATAGCACTATTTAAGAATGAACCTTCGAAAGAGCAGGCATATAAAATAGGACAAATTTAAGGAAAACAAAATAAAATCACAAATGACATCCAGTGAAAATACTTTGAAAGGGAATTGTCTTTAATTAGTTCACAGTTGGAGATTGTTCATACTGCTTATTTTAGTTAAGTCTTCCATTTGAGGAGAAACAAGCTATTTAACTTTCAGGATGCTTGCGGGTAGTTGGTGAACAACTTAAATCCCTTCTCTTACTGAATAAAACTCTGCCTTCAATGTAGTGTCATTTTCATAGAAAAAAAGTCTATAAAATATGACAATATATTGGAATCTGTTACACATTAGCAATAACAACAAAAGAACAAAAGTAATTTAGTAAATGAAACTTACAGTATGGATATTGTGTATGACCCACTGGCATTTGTTTTCATTGATAAAACAGGCTTTGAAGCATTTCTAAGTATACATTCTTTCTGCTGGGCTTTAATACAAGATCTAAGCTTATGTCTTTTGGGAAAGAATTCCCTGGTTAACAATATATGGTAGAGTTTTCTGTATAACAAGTGAGAGAAAATCTGATAAACAGGTTAATTACTTTGGTTTTAAAAGACTTACGGAAAGTATACAGATTCAGAAAGGAATACGACTTCTATAACAATATTCCATAAAGCTGTTACTCTGGTCAAATTTGGTTTTGTAGTATATTTATAAACATCATGTCTTTTTGTTCATACGAGGTCTACCCACTTCAGTATCTATCTGTAATAATATTGGGAGCACTGTGTAATTGGGGACTTCATGAAGACAATGGAAGTTCTGAGAGCTGACTGGGGAAAGTCAGTGGCTGCACTGTGAATGATACAGCTCTATGCATGTTTCATAACATTGATTTCACCACAGCCTACTTACAGTAAAAATAGATAAATGCAGCAGAGGATATTCAGTGGGTATACTTACAAGCTCCAGTTTCTCCTGACTCACAATGTGTGAGAACACAGCCACGGGAACCATGAAAACAGCCATTGTTTGGTCTTTACTTACCGTCGGCTTTCAGGCTCTGTGATCCTTCTGGGCGTTCTCAAGACAATTTTTTCACACTCATCTTCAGTGAAATGTCATGGCCTCAAACTCTGTATTTATCCTCATTTCCAATTCAATTAAACATACTATTTCTGGATCCCGCTGTACCTAGCAAGCTCTGCACAGTGCTAGCTGCTTGCTTTGCTTCTTAATGAGAGAAAGGGTTCTGTTTCCTTATTTGATTCTTACAACAATTCTACTTATCCTCTAATCTTAACACTGTGCCTTTTTCTTTGTGCCATGTTTTCTGTGGCCTGTGGAAGAATATAATCATATTTTAATAGGGATAATAATGTCTTCATTCAGTTTTAAATAGTACATATATTACACTACATTTTTGTTCAGAAGAGAGATACCTTGAAATTTCACATAGAACTTCCTTCTAATACATCCATTCTGATGTCATTGTTCTGGAAGGTTTATATTCTGCAAAAATTAAAATAATGGTGAAATGTCTACTTTCGTAGGAAATGTTTAACATTCTACTGGCCCAATACCCAGTGATGTATCTGCTTGGACTCTCTGTTACCCACTTTTTTTATTCTGTTGTCAAACTCTTCTTTCCTAAGTATTGGACTTGTTCCTTTCTTTTTATTTTCTCTACCACCAACAATTATGCTCTAATAATCAACCTCTTAGCTGGCCTTTCTCTCTCTCTTTTTTTTTTTTTTTTTTTGAGAAAGAGTCTCACTCTGTCACCCTAGGTAGAGTGCTGTAGTGTTGGAGCTCACAGCAACCTCAAATTCTTGGGCTCAAGAGACCCTCTTGCCTCACCCTCCTAAGTAGCTGGACTATAGGCACCTATCACAATGCCTGGCTGGGTTTTTCTATTTTTAGTAGAGACAGGAGTCTGGTTCTTGCTCAGGGTGGTCCTGAACTCCTGAGCTCAGGGAAACCACCTACCTTGGCCTCCCAGAGTGCTAGAATTACAGACGTGAGCCAAATACTTGAATAACTATACTTGAAAGAAGAGGGTTCTATGGTTATGTATTTATAGGAGTCTGTGAGTGATCAGTTGGTGGGACCAGTGCAGCCTTTCCCTCAAGACATTGTGGCTCCCAAAAATGTAGGAATCACATCCTCTCCCAAATAAAAATAAGACAGGTGGGGAAACGGGGAAGGGACATGCTCATGAAATTTACATTAATATCTGTTTGAGCAGAATGTTGCCTCATGATCTGCACTAATTCTATGGGAACCTGGATCTACAGTCAATCTATAGAAAGGATGAGAGCCTGGACTGCCACAGTATAGCACACTCCACCTTCCTATCTTCCCGGAGGAACTTTCCTCTGTGTTTTTTGGAATGACTAATTCTAGGAGCTAAAACTAGATGTCCCAACTCTTTAAGTTAACTTTAAAAATGTGTATTTCTTTCTCGAAATGTCCCAATGTGGATAACTTGAACCGTGAGCATCTTTCTGGGTGATCTTTCAGGCCCTAAGTTCCCACTAGCTTTTGGCTTTGTCATTTCCAAGGCCTTGCTCTCTCAGGCCACCTCTTCTGCCTCTGACCTGCAGGTAGAAAGAGAAAGGGAATGTGGAAGATTTTGCAGAATGTCTTTGGGGGCTAGGCCAGGGGTTGATGTATCCCATTTCCATCAGCATTTTAGTGGCCAGAACATAGCTAAAATGGGACTTGCACTGCAAGTAATTAATCTCTGTCACCTGCCCCAAACAAAAGGCTTGTTTCCATGTCTGTCCTCTGGGTGCTTTTTCCCAGAGGTGCTTGTTTCCATGTCTCCCCCTTGTTACCCACACCTTCCTTCTTTCCAGAACTTCCTCCCTGCCTTTTCTCATATTGGCAAATCCTAAGCTGTTCACTCTCTTCTCCAGCGCACTAGGGGATTATACCTCCTGTAAGCAATCAAGTACTTCTTCCTTTGAAAACTGACACCACTTCACACCTAAAACAGGAGCTTTGGAGTCAGACAAAACTGGCTTTAAATGACGACTCACTAGTTTTGTGCAGTTGCTCAAGTTGTCTAACATCTGTGAGTGTTGGGTTTCTCATGTTTCACATTGGCCCAACATTAAGGTGTGAGTTCAATGAAATAAGGCCCTTGAAATAGCATTTCACATACAGTGACTAACACTGATGATTTTTATAATCTGATATTCTTGAAGAATTCTTGTCTGTGCTGTGCACGGGGTATCTAGGCACATAACATATTTTTGTTTTGTGTTTAATTTGCTAGTTCCTCAGGCAGGGAAAACCTTCCTCTGGGCAGGTTCGTGTCTTACTTATATTGTTAGACAAGGCACTGAGGACAGGATTGGGAAGGCGAGGGTTTATGTTACCTTCACCCTGGGTGCAGGCTGATTAACCCGCGGGAAGCAACATCAGTGATTCCTGTGCCTCACAATGCTGAGATGCCTTTTCCTTTTATTTTCTAGGGCTTTTTAAAATGTTTAATGATTTCTTAATGTTAACTTTAATTGATAAAGTAGAACTGTAAACATTTATGGGGTAAAATGTGATCTTTGGATACACATAAACAATGTGGACTGATTAAATCAGTGCAATTAACATACCCCTCACTTACCACTTTTTGTAGTTTGACATTTGAAATTGACTTAGTCACTGGGAAACATGCAATACATTATTATTGACACTGATCACCAAATAGATCTCAAAAACTTATTCTTCCTGTTGATCTACTTTGTGCCTTTCGACCAACATCTCTCGCTGTCCTTTCCCCACCCCCAGCCTTTGCCTTCACTCCTCTCTCCACTGCTTCTGTGAGTTAAACATCGTAGATTCCACCTCTAAGTGAGGTCATGTGTTCTTTGTCTTTCTATGTCTGGCTTATTTTAACAGTTCTGTCCACCTTGCTCTAAGCAGCAGGATTTTATTCATTTTACGACCAAATGCCACATTTTCTTTATCTAGGTTGTGTACTGATAGACGCTTAGGTTGGTTCTATAACTTGGCCAATGTGAATGGTGCTACAATGAACATAGGAGAGTGAATATCTCTTTGACATACTGATTTTAATTCCTTTGGGCATATACCCAGAAGTGGGATTGTTTAGTTTTTTGAAGACCCTCCATATCATTTTCTATAGTTGCTATACTAATTTACATTCCCATCAGCAGTGGGCAAGGCTTCCCTGTTCTTCACATCCCCACCAGCACTTATCTGTCATCTTTTTGATCAAAGTCATTTTAGGAGGTGTAAGGTGATTGTGGTTTTAATTTGCATTTTCCTAACGATTAGTGATGCTGGAAATATTTACATATGTCTGTTGACCATTTGTATGTCTTTTTTGTTTGTTTGGTTTTTTTGTTTTTTAGAAACGTCTGCCTGGATCCTTTGCCCATTTTTTAATTGGATTGTTTTCTTGCCATTGAGTTGTCTTTTGTAACTCAAAATTTGAAAAGCCCTAATAAGGTAGTATCTTCATTTTTAATATTTATTGATTAAAATAAAATTAGAAAAGCATACAATTATTAAAATTTTATGCATTTTAAGGCAGTTAACATGTTCTCATCTCCACAGGTATCCACTACCACATTTCTTTGATCAAAGAAGTTCTCTTCTGCTACCACCCGGTTTTCCCTGGTACCTACCCCTAGAATCCATTCATCACACAGGTTGATATTTCTAAAAATGTAAATTAAGTCATGTCCCTGCTTAAACCCTCCCATGGCTTCTCTAGCCCTGAAAGTACAACCCAAAGGTACTGTGTTGGTGTGTATCACAAAACACAACACCTTTTGTTGTTTCTCAGATTTTATCCTTTATCACTACCCCTTCCCTACCTTAGTCACAACGAACCTGCATCTGTGTTTTGAACTCTATAATATTCTAAGAGCCTTTGACTTTGCCATTTCCCTTCCTCTCTACCAGGATGGTTTTGGTTTTTTTTTCCCCTGGGTCCCATTCAGGACTCAGCTGAAATGTTAATCCTCAAAAAACCTGCAACAATAAGACCATCTACGGAGTAATTCACCTCATTAGAGTGTTGGCATTCAAGCCTCCAGTTCTATACAAAAGAACAGGTTGTACTATGTAGCATAGCGCCAAGTTCTTCTGACACGGGATGATCCCCACTGTCATAGTGCTGCTGTTCTTCTGACACTGTCATCTTTTCACAGAGGCCAGTCTATGGATGCCAAAATTAGTACTTAGAATTCTCTGTGGAAACCCTCACAAGAGAAAAATCTCATTTGAAATTGAAAATATACTTTGTGCTCACATTTATGTAGGTGACCCAGTTTTAATGTACTGTAAGAAAATCCTTTCTTACCTCAGAGTTCTTAGTCTTCGGTGGCTTAGTCAAGAGCTCTCATTGCCTCCACGGAGCACATGTTCAGAGAGATTGTCCTTTTAAAAGTTTGCTATGGAACAGTGCTTGCAGAGAGAGCACTTTGCCATGCAGGGATGGTACGATTGCAGCAAGGCCTGACATGTGACACAGACACATGAAGGGCTTTGCCACTAACGCTGAAAAGAGATTTCTACAACCATATTGTTAAAGGACACCCAAGATTGCCATCTAGGGCTTTAGGGGAGACTACACCTGTGCTATTTCTTGACCTTATCAAATTTGACACTATAGAAATTTGAACTTTACCTTAAAATGTAAAGAACCTCACCATATGTACCCTTATTTTAACCTCAAATTTAAAAAGCACTAAAAAATCAATACTAACATAACATAAAAAGAGAAATTATAATTCTCAGGATATGAAAGGCTTTCATTTTATTTCTCTTTGAATTCTATTAATTTTATAAGTAGAAAATGCAGAGATAAATGAATCTTTTCTTAGTTTACCAATTTTAAGGTGGTTAATAACAAGAAGCTATTAGACATAGTTTTGGTTCATAAATAAAATTAAAATGGAATTTTATCTTTTAAAGGAATTTTTTAAAATTCCATCTGTAAATGTTTACTGACTCTTTATATTTGCATCGGTATATTTAAAATACAATAATTTGAAGCTTTCTACTGTAAGATGTTATTAAACAGGAAAAGGACCATTTGCTATTGTTATAGTATGATTTTCTAAAAATCCTTTAGAGCTAAATTTTAGCTCTGAACATATCTTACAAATACTAAGATATTCTGCAGATTTCCATTTCCTTGGAGTTACAAATATTTACTAATTTAACTTTTATTTGACAAATATGTTACTCATATGTGATAAGGGATACCTAATTAAGGAGTTTACATTTTTATTTAGTTTCATTAATATTCCAAAAATAATTGAAGAAAAGATACCAGCAAAGTTTTCATATTATGGTTACAATACTTTAAATTCTCCCTATTTCTCACTCTCTACATATGTATGATATATGTATTAAAAATATTTAATTAATACACATTAAGTAGAGACTAATGAGAGAAAACAATTTATAAAAACAAAATGAATTTGTGAAATTTAAATATAAAAATTTTGCTGTGTTCCAAACATTGCAGATTTTTCATTGCAAATCATTATTTAATGTAGTCAACAGGTTCATGGAAACCGTGACGTTAAATGAAACTATGACAGCAATGTCACTTCATTAAAAGTTGTTTCTTTATAATGTTGATGAGAAAAAATGGTGAGATTCATTATAAATTATAGTTTCCCAGAACTTATCAGTGATCTTAAGTGAAGACTCAACAGATCATGTTTCAGAGTCGCTGTTATTCATATAGAACTAATGTCCTTCAGGCTCATCCATGTGGCTACAAATGAAAAGATTTTATTCTATTCTTACTGCTGAATAATATTTCCTTGTGTATATATACTGTGTTCGCTTTCTCCATTTACCCAATGAGGAGCACTCAAGTTGGTCCTGTATCTTGGCCATTGTGAATAGTACTGCAGTAAACATGGGAGTGCAGATGTCTCTTCAACATGCTGATTTCCTTTTTTGAATAAATAACTACCCATCATGGTGTTTCAGAATCATATAATATTTCTACTTTTAATTTTTGAGGAACCTCTGTACAGTTTTCCATAGTGGCTATACAAATTTACATTCCCACCAACAGAGCATAGGAGTTTCTATTACTCCACATCCTTGCCACCATTTATTTTTTGTAACAGCCACTTGCCTGGGGTGAGATAATATCTCATTATGGTTTTGATTTGCATTTCTATGAGGGTTACTGATGCTGAGTGCTTTATCACATCCTGTTGACCATTTGTGTGGCTTTTTCTGAGAAATGTCTATTCGGGTCATTTACTCATTTTTAATGGTATGATTTGCTTTTGTGCTGTTCAGTTGTTTTGAGTTCCTTATATATGCTGGATATTAATCTGTCATCAGGTGGATACTTGCAACTGTTTTCTCCCATTTTGTGGGTTTTTCTCTTCACAATTTGGTTGTTCTCTTTGTTATTTAGTAGCTTTTTAGTTTGATATGATCCCAATTACCTAACTTTGCTTTTTGCTGTTCTTTTGAGCAAAAATCTCTGCCCGAACCAATGGCCTGAAGAGGTTCCCCTTTGTTTTCATAAAGATTTGCATAAGTTTCAGGTCTTCTGTTTATGTCTTCAATTTATTTTTACTTTATTTTTGTACGTGGTGAGAAATAGGGGTCTAGTCTCCTTATGCTGCAGATGGATATCCAGTTTTCCCTGCATCATTTATTAATGAGACCATTCTTTCCCCACTCTAAGTTCTTGATCAAAAATAAGTTGGCTGTAAATGCATGGACTCATTTCTGGTTTCACTTTTTGTTCCCCAGGTCTGTATATTTATATTTATGCCAGTACCATGCTGTTTTCATTACTATAGCTTTGCAGTGTGTGCACTACAAATATGTGAGAATATATACATTTTTTTTTTTTTTTGAGACAGAGTCTCATGGTGGCAACAGCCTAGCTCCCTGCAATGTCAAACTCCTAGATTCAAGTGATCCTCTGGCCTCAGCCTCGCAAATAGCTGGGGCTATAGGTGCCCACCACAAGTCCTAACTAATTTTTTTCTATGTTTAGTAGAGATGGGGTTTTACTCTTACTCAGACTGGTGTCAAACCCCTAAGCTCAAGTGATCCTTCCACTTTGGCGTCCCAGAGTGCTAGAATTAACAGGTGTGAGCCACCACACCCAGCCATGTAATATATTTTAAAGTCAGATAATGTGATGTCTCCAGCTTTGTTTTTTTAGCTCAGAATTTCTTTGGTTATACAGAGCCTTTCATGGTTCTGTACAAATTTTAAAATTGTTTTTTCTATGTCAGTGAAGAACGTCATTGGTATTTTTATAGAATCTGTAAAATTATTTACATATATTAAGAGATACTGGCTATAAGGGATGAGAAAGCCTTTTTCCATTCAGAGTTATGTGAATAAATTAATTATTTGATATATAAACAAATAATGCAATTGTATGTAAAGCTTTCAGAAAGTTTAAAAATGCATGCTATTTTTGATTTATGTATTTTCTTTATATTGACATTATAATGATAGAAGTAAGTTGAATGGAGATAAATTTGAATGACTTCCTCCAATGCTTTGGTCTGTTTTCAATATAGTATCTAAATACCGAATATTTCATATAGAGAGACATGTATAGACACACACATAAATACACACTCAAATATATACAAGGTCTGACAATTCTTAATTTCACAAACTTTAGAAAAAGCGCTATATACCACCTTGCTGAATATCATGGTCACCTTTGAAGTACTCCCCTTGGGAAGCTATGTACTGACTCCAGCACCTCATCCACGCTTCAGAGCTATGTTGGAACTCTTTTTCTGGAATGACCATCAGAGCTGTTGTTATAAGAGGTCTGACAATTATGTTGACAAACTCATCCTAGAAAAAATGCTTGAAGGGTGGGCTGGGCACTGGCATCGGTGCATAACTTCCCAAGGGGACTACATCAAAGTGATACTCAGTGATACCTAGCCCTTTGTCTAGGATGAGTTTCCAAACTTAATTATCAGACCTTGTGTGTATGTGCCACATTCACTGTATACCTTTGATTTTTCATGTTGTTTTACTGCTAGCATAGCATGGCTACCTCTCTCAAATATTTTATATATTTTTTCTTAAAACTGAAATAAATCCTCATGTCTTTTAATGTGAGGAAAAACATAGGTACGATTGCTATTTGTACATTGCAAATATATATATATATACACAAAGCCCTTCTGTATTTGCTCATGTAGATGGAGGTAAACATTCGTAAGTACTTGACACCTAACCAACTGAATAACTGATCCTCAGCAGCTGAACCTCCGAGAAGTTCAGAATGTTAGGATGACAGAGTATAATATTCATATATCAAAGCTTCGCATTTGCCAATAATATTTGAAAATTTAAAATAACAATATTTTAATACTGTTCACATACATTTCCCCATATGAATTCGTGTGAGACCAAACTAGCCATTATTATTTCCATTTTATAGGTGTACCTGAGATTAAGTATCTTAACAAAAAAAGCAAGTAACTAAAGAATATATTCTTTTTTTGTTTGTTTGTTTGTAGGGTGGAGGGAGGGCAAAGGTGGGTGGGTCATGCTCAGGAAACCTTGACCCACAGAGAGGGTATCGTAGCCCATTGTGGCCTCATATTAATCTGAAATAAAGAATATATTCTATTTGTTTACTTTGTCCACTTTGCATTATACTATTGAATTGCAGAGATGTTCAATTGTTGCCTTAGGTAGTGCAAAGGCTTTAGAGCAAAATACAGGGACCTGTGCTGTAGATGTGGCTTCTACTAATTGCCCGTGTGATTGTGACTTTCAAGTGTTGCACTTCTATTTGGCCAGTAGCTACATCTACGGTGGTAACATTCTTAATTTAGCTTATGTATAAACAGGGATGCAGAAACTAAATCCACCTGATTTGCTATGGAAATTGGTTGTCTAAAGTAGAAACTACATATCCATTGAGAAGGAAGTCTAGTAAATTAGTTGATGCCTGGAAATAATTGCTTTTCCAGATGGGCTTATAATGAATTTATGAAGTATAAATAGAACATAAAACAAAGTTACCTAGATGAAAGATGGAAAGGTTTTGAATCATTGTAAACATAGAAGAAACATCAGTTAAGACAGATAAGAGATTGTCTTCAAAGAATGGAATTAATAGCAGTCAGAATTAAGAGTGATGTAAATACACATATGTTAAAATTAATATGTATGTAAGTATTAATAATAACCCATTTAGGGTTAATCTTTTCCACTTGCTTATAAAATCATTTGTTTTATCCTAGATTGTGTTTTATGAAAACAACTTATACTATAGAAATCCAATACATTATTTGCTTAAAAAAAAAAAAATGCTGGGCAGTGTCTGTGGCTCAAGGAGTAGGGCACTGGCCCCATATACCAGAGGTGGGGGGTTCAAACCCAGCCTCGGCCAAAAACTGCAAAAAAAACCCCCAAAACACGCTTACACCTGGTAAGGACACTGCATACTAGATGCTTAATAAAGATTTGTGAATGAATTTAATGAATTAATGAAATCTATTCCATCAAGAGATTAACCATTTTAATTTCTTTCATCATTTTTGTGTTGGAGCAGAAGAAGGGATATTTCAAACTATCAAACCTATCTTCGCTCTCTCTCTTTCTCCCTCTCCCTGGCTCGTGCTTTCACTGTCACTCTTTAACTCTTTCTTCTAATTTAAATAGGCCACAAGCAAAAGTACATCTTAATCATGTCTCTTAAATTATATTTAAGTAGCCAGGCGTGGTGGCTCACACCTGTAATCCCAGCCCTGTGAGAGGCTGAGGAGGGAGAATTGCTGGAGCTCAGGAGTTCGAGACTCGCCTGAGCGAAAGTGAGACCCTGACTCAAAAAAAAAAAAAAAAAAAAACCCAGCTGGGCGCCATGGCTTCCGGAGGCTGAGGCAGTGGGATGCCCACAGCCCGCATCTCAGGTTGCAGTGAGCAACCACACCACTGCACTCTGCTCAGGGGCACAGGGTGGGACTCTGTTGCAACAATAACAAAAAAAAAAAAAAAAGCAAAGAAATAAAAATAAAAAAGAAGCAAGGAAATAAAAAAAACCCAAATACTTAAAAATAAAATAATATATTTAAGTAAGTATGAGGCATCAGGTGTGTTTTCTGTTTGCTTGCTTGTTCTCAGCTATGGCCTCAACCCCTGAAGAATAGGTTGGCATGGAATAGTTACTCAACAAATACATTAAATGGGGTGGTGCCTGTGGCTCAAGGAGTAGAGTGCCAGCCCCATGTGCCAGAGGTGGTGGGTTCAAACCCAGCCCTGGCCAAAAACTGCAAAAAAAAAAAAAAAAAAAAAAAACTACATTAAATGAACAAATAATCACATACTAGATAGTTTTTTAGTATGTTGATACAATTTTATAATTTGCCTCTTGAATTTTTACAATAATTCACGAAAGAGAGCACAAAAACATTCTTTAAGAATGTATATGTTGGGTGGCACCTATGGCTCAAGGAGTGGGGCACCAGCCCCATGTGCCAGAGGTGGCAGGTTCAAACCCAGCCCCAGTCAAAAACTGCAAAAAGAAAAAAAACAAAAAGAACATATGTATCTTCAAGTTTATTGAGACAATGCAGAAAAAATACGAAATTAAATTTTACCAAACCTAAAATTTTTAAGTTGAGTTAATTAAATAGTATGGTTTGTTTCCAAAATGAACTCAAACTTCTTTTAACAGACCATTCAAATGACCCCCAAACCTTTATCTTGCAGACCACACACATATTATTCTGTCTCTGTTGTCCCTCCTGCTCTATTGCTAAGTCCAGTGCTGCCCCCTACTTCCAAGGGCTTACTGCTCAGGCTGAGATCAGCTCTGGCTATTTTCACCCTGCAGAGGGAGAGTTAGAAATCTGGTCACCTGGACTCTCCCATGCTTCTATTGCCTCATAGTGTTATTATGGGAAAGAAGCATTCCTGAAGTCAGGGGTAGACATTTTCTACTTCTGCCTTAATTAAAATAGTCACCATAAATTCTTGTCTAATGATCCATGAATCTTGTAGTAGTTTATCGACGTGCATAGGAAGAAAAGGGACATGTGCCTTCATTGTTTTAAAGGCCAGTTACATTCATTCCACACCACAGTAGGTTTGGGCTGCCAGTAGCTCAGTACTGTAGCCTCTCAGCTATTCCTAAGCTACACAAGGCCTTTCCCCCTCTACCTGACCACAGTCCCATGGAGGCTGGTTCAGCCTTTGCCTTGACCTTGCTCTTTGTCATGACACTTAGGATCTTCCCCTTCCTCATGGTGACTTTTCTGAATGTATATGGCTCATATTGGACAGTTTCTGTTGAATTAGTTATATAGACTGGTATATAAATTATGAAAGGACCTTTCAATTTTTCTATGAAATAGGCAACTAAAATCAGTTGCATTGGGTCACAGACTTACCTCTTTGGACAAGAGTCTGGTCTGCTAAAAGAAGGGTGTGGGAAACCAAGAGTCTACGTTACACAAGGTCAGTGCCTTACTCAACCCATCAACAAGGTAGGCAGGCTATCCAAAAATGGCTGAATTTAGGCAAATTCAAAAAATGAATCAGGCAAAGTTGAAAAAAGATTCATTGAATAGCATTGGTGAAACTATTCAGGCAATCAAAGATAGCCACGTGCTAAAAGACACCATAAACTGAAAGTTATTACCTTCAAGAAACAGACTAGGTCTGTTTACTTACCAACGGTAATCATTTTGTGATTTTTATTATCTTCTTTTAATTGTATATGTTTCTATGTATGTAATTCTCTGATTAAAGTTATTTTTGTATCAGCAGATTCCAGAATAGCTTTTTTTCAATCGAGTGCAAGAGAAGATAGATTTTTGATATACTGCTGTCTGGAATTTAAAAATCAAGGCAGTTTTGATTTATATTTTTATGCTTTGTCATAAAATATGGAAGTATTTTTACAATATTTTTTATGTGCCATGGAGTTTATGCTACTAAGCTTTGCATATTTATTTATCAACACCTTGTTCACTATTTTTTTAATAAAAATAAAATTTGAAGTTTAACTTTACTTATGTAAATTGCCCTTTCAAAGCTTAACTTTTGCTGTGCCAATAAATCCAAGAAACTCTTCTTCATTATTAGTGGCAAATTAATGAATAAATATTTTTCATATCCCCTTCATCTTAACTTTCATGTAGACAAAGATTATATCTTCAATATTCAGAATTTGAGGGGCAGTTGGTAAATATTCCAATAATAAAAAATACGTTTTGTTTTTTCCTAAAATACTTCTCCATTTTTTAAATATTCCACTTAAATGGCATGACCATTTAGTCTTAGGCCTTACAAAATACTGGATCAGGACACTATAAATTGTGAACTAAAGAATTAGATAATATCTTTTATTTTTGAAAAGTAGCACTGGCTGTTTGGCTTGCCATCAAGAAGACTTAATTGATTTGACCAAGCTGGTATCTTCCCAGCTGCTAATGAAAGAGCAACTTACATATGAAAAGTCACTTTTGTTACACGTGCATTATACTAGGAACAAGTTTGTATCCTAAGCAGTGAGCATAGATAGGACACTTATTAGCTGCTCACTAAATGTTAGAAGGGAAGAAGTAAGGAAAGAAACGTGGAATGGAGAGGAAACAGGGACATATTTTGATGATATTTAATATAAGATTTAAAAGCAGAGGTTATTTTCTTAAAACTCATCTGTGAAAATATACCCCGTGTATATAGATAGAATAAGTTGTATGTTTCAGTAGGTAGTACCTAATAGTTTGTAGCCACCATTAATTTTGTCAATTGCATTAAAATTTTCTAATGATTAGAAATCAAATTTCTAATTATTAGAAAATTTCTCAAAATATTTGAGATAAATAAGGATTCCAAGTCATGATCATGGTTTTGAAAACTGCATTTTATAAACAGCCACGTGTTGAAATAGACCTGAGATCTAAGTGGATTGGACACAATCTCTTGGTAAACTCTTTCCAATTAACCTCATTCTCAAATATAAAGTTTCACCAAACTGTACAAGAGGTACTCCTTAAACATATTAGGAATATTTTCCTAAAACCTTACATTTAAGTAAAAAGAATAGATTTATATCATTCTGATTTATAACATCCTTCAGATGCAAACGTTGATCCATGAGTTTCAGTATCTGGTGTTTTTGTACGTGTTCTTTAATTTTTTTCTTTTATTTTACCATTTCATGAATAATTGCTTGGCTTAAGCCTAACAAGCATTTAAGGGAGGAAAAATCAACACTATTTCAGCACACATGATCATTTTCATCTTTGATCTACTCCTTTTCGGAAATGTATCTCAAAATTTTGAAGATGGTCACATCAGATTTCATTATATGATAGCTACTTATTTTTATTCAAAGTATTATTGAACTAATGCTTTCTAATCACTGTGAAAATATTTTTCTCAGAAATTTGAGACAATTAAGGTACAACCTTATAATCGTTACTTTGGAAACTCCTATTCGTAGATAGGCATGTGATGAAATAGATTCAGCCTGTCAGCAAAACCCTACACAGTGAAGCTTCTCAGAGCCTAGGGCTGGGGTATGAAGACTTTAGGACCCTGAATTCCAGAGATTACCTATGGAATTTGGGTCCATAATGAACAGACTCTCTGGTCACTCAAATCACGTAAACTTTATAAAATAATAGACGCTCATATGCTTATTGGGGAAATTAATTAAAAAAAGATTAGTGACATTTTCAATTTAGAAAAAGGTTAAAACATATATTCCAATAGGCCCTCAGGGATAGGTATGTTTACAATTGTCTGAAAAGTTATTATTTCCTTTCCATAAACCCTAGAGAGGACTAAAGTTAGGTGTGGCCAAATTTATGTATTTTCTCTTAAACCTGGCTTCATTCCTCAATTCAAAGTAGAATTAGAAAAAAACAACATTAAACATTTCCAAAAATTCAATTAAAAGGTTAATAATTTTCCAGGCATCTGATTCGACAATGACATACAAACTCATTTCTCAAAATTTAAAATATTTTCTGCTTGTTGATCAATGGTCACAGATATTTTCATGACATTTCAGCAGTTCACATGAAATCATATCTGAGCTCTCTCTTAATTCCCCAATAATAGCAAAACTCCTTCCTTAGTGCTTTTGAGATTTATTCCTGTAACTCCCATTAGAGTTAATTGGAGTTACTAACATAAATTCCACTTGCTCCAAATGGAGAATAGGTTTCTTTAATGTTTTATTTTTTAATAAGGTTAGACTTAAAATAGAATCTTGTATACAATGGTCTCTTTTGCTATAGGAAATTAAAATGCCTTTAACAACTTTTAGGGTTAGGGAATTGAAATCTGTTGCAAAGTTTTCTTTCTGACTTTAATTCTGCTACATCATCATTACAAATTACAATTGGTAATGAAAGAAATAGAACAGTAAACTATAAAAGCATCTTTTTCCAGCAAGCCACCACTCTTTACATACTATTTGTAGTTTTATTTGGGGAATTACTTTGTTAATGGTATATTATTAACACTATTTGGAGAAATTGTGTTTGTTGTTCCAAACACCAACGAGAAAGAAAGAGACGCTATATATTGAAAGAAAAGTGCGTTTCAAAGGGAAAGAAAAGCTCATACTTCTTTCTTCATGAAAGTTTACAGGCAGTTTCTTCTAAATTATGTCTTTAGATTTGATTATTAATAAATAGCAATCAGTTAAGCTATGGGTAATTCTATATGTGCAAATATTCTTGAATTATTAAAAGCATTTGAAACCAAATATTTAAAAAAAAACTGATACATGCTTAATTAGCTAAAGAAAAGACCCCAAGAAATAGATGCTTTTTGGCAGAACTGGCTGAGCATGGTAGCTCATGGCTATAATCCTAGCACAGCACTTTGGGAGGCCAAGGTGGAAGGATCACTTGAGCCCAGTAGTTCAAGGTTACAGTGAACTATGATTGTGTCACTGCACTGCAGCCTGGGCAACAGAATAAGATTCCATCTCTATTAAAAATAAATAAAATGAAGGGTGGCACCTGTGGCTCGAAGGAGCTGGCCCCATATACTGGAAGTGGTAGGTTCAAACCTGGCCCCACCCAAAAACTGCAAAAAATAAAAGGATTAAATAAATGCAAGTATTAATTAATAATAGACTAATGAACTTAATTTTAACAGTGCATGACCTCTCCTAGATTGTTGGAAGATACTCTTACACATTCTTGAAAAGTCATGCTTAACTCAAACATTTCAAAGAACATATGCAGCCAATTAATTTTGCTTTCATTTTCTTCTTTTTTAATTTTTGAAATGTTTCTGCAGAAAACAATTTATACCAGAATAATCCAATAGAAATCACACTTGCTTTACTCATCTATCACACTCCTGCCCCAGTGGTTTCAACCCTCAAAGACCACTCATGCAACTAAAGTGTCAATGAGGTCAGGAAATTAAAATAGTCATTTTACAAAACAAAACTGTAGGCCAGGAATGATGACTCATGCCAATAACCTTAGCACTTTGGGAGCATAGCACTTTGCGATCAAGACTACCTGAGCAACCTCATAAGATAGGGTGACCAGACGTCCCGCTTTTTAACAATTTGTCCCGTGTCCCTTTTAAAAGTCCCAATTTTTGGAACGTGCACGAAGGGGCAGGAGAACAGGAAGGGAATATAGGGTTTTCTCCTGTCACATGGCTATTTCATCAGAATATGAGTTTTATATTATTTTTGTTAATTTTATAATGTTAAACTGTAATAATAACAAATAATTGTTGAGAAGTGATTATCAAGAACTGCTTATCAAAGTTTGCATTGTTGTCAGGCCTTGCCCTGCCCTGTCCCCTGCCCTGCCCCCCCCCCCAACAAGAGAATGCCCTGAGCCTGGGAGTCTGAGGCTGCTCGAAGCTTTGTCGACACAACTATTATCTAACCCAGACAAGGGTGGGATCCTGGCTCAAGAAAAAAAAAGACTAGACACAGTTCCAAAACAGGAAAAAAAAAAAAATATCCTAGCTACATGAGTAGCACAAAAATAAATTTAGCTTTGAATTTTGTGGCAACCTTGACAAAAGAAAAGGTACAGAATTTTGTAATTCTGTTTTGATCACAAAGGAGGCATTTCTAGAAATAAAAAGAGGGAAAACATCTGTAAATAATCTGACTTGGGCCAGACATTGTATTTAGTGGTTTGCCATGGCCGGGTCATTCAATCCAATGTCGTCTCATGTTATAGTCTTACTTACAGTTAAGGAAACTGAAGCTAGGTGTGCCTAGGTAACTTCTACAAGTTTATACAGCTAGTAAAAATCTATCAAGTTAATACTCATCTCTCTGAAACAGTTAGCTAGTGCAACAAATAGTTCCTTAATGTTTAAATTGTATAAAAAATGCGTAATGTTGTTGGCTAACTATATTATTTAACACCGAGAATCATGTCTTTATTATTTCAGAAATCACTGTGGTCATAATTTTAAGATAATTATATGAATCTATATGATAGGTGATGATCTGCCCCTAATGACATTATTCTTTCTCCACGAAAGAATAATATTCACACTTTAATTTTAAATTTATCACTTTTATTGCTCTGGATTTTATAACTCTCATAGTTTTACTTGGGCATGATATTCCTTTCCATTTTTTATCTTTTGATAGGTTCATAACAAGTATCCAAATATTTTAAAGTGAAACTTTTTCTAGTTAATGAGATTCTATTTGCAAGAACTTATTTGAATATAATTTAACTGTACTGAATTATAGAAGACTGATTGAATATAGAAATAAAGTTGAGGGAACCTACAATAATCAATAATATAAATGAAATGACCTTTTAACTTTCTCTTGAATATTTTCAGATAGAAAATGAATCCTCATGAATCCTACCATTAAAATGCCATCCAATAAACCGTCAATGGAATAATTTGGAAGTATGGCTCCCATTAGCTCAGAGCTCCACACTCACAGACAAATTTTAATTTTGTTTTGCTTCGTTAAAGGATATAACCCCCTGACATGGAAATAAAGCAATCCACCTTACTGCTGGTGCCTTCCTCATCCCAGCTAAATTAATGTCAAGTGACTATTTAAATACATTTAGCTTCAAATTTGACTGTCAGGGCAAAGGAAAATTTTAATGAATGTCTTTTTGTCCAGTGAAAGGAAACACACAATTCATCTAGAAAATGGGTTGAAAGGAGGAGAAAACAGTCGCCTGCCCAAGGTACCTTTGTGTCTGAGAGCCCATTAAGGCAGCTAAGAGAAGTATGTGTTTCTGCTAGTAGAATACTTTAGAACTCACACAGCTCAAACGTTTGCATTATTCCCAGCTATAGTTATTAACAAACACAGTGATTTTTATTAGTCTCACTTCCTTCCTATTCTCATGATATGAGAACTCTCCCTGAGACAGCGTAACACTGTGTATAAACCTGAGCTTCTCAAGCAAAGACTCCTGGTTTTCAGTTCTGAGTCTATCATGAGGCAACAGAATAACCTTGGGAATTTACTTTTCCTCTCTCAGGCTTAGTTTCCTCGTCTATTAAATAGGTACAAAACAATACTGCATACTCACAGAATTTTGTGAGGAGTAAACTATATTTATAATAATTTATTACAGTGCCCTGAGCACGATAAGGTTACAATAAAATGATGGCAAATGGTTTTTAATTAGCATCCAAGAAAAAATCCGAAAACCTCCATTTTAATAGCCTCCTGAAACAATTAAACTCTTACAATGGTTAAAAGATAGAGTATATACCAAAAATTGCAATCTGGCCATTTTTACAGATATTTTAAATTATTTAGTCTCACCTAAATCACCAAAACTATTTTAACTTTTTCTTTGAATCCATCAGTCCTGGTTCTTCAACAATGACTTCATGGTTACAAATGTCTTAATACTTACATCTCTCTTAAATGAAATTTAGCTGTGTTATAAAGTGGAAAATTGTACCCCCCCAAAAATGCATGCATCTAAAAAATGCATCTTTCTGTGAGCTGTGAAGTCACATCTTTAACCTAGAACTGAAATTCTTGATGTATTTGCAGCAGCTAAAACGTGTAAAAAGGATATTGCTCTAAGTTTTATATTATACAATGTACTAAACAAGAAGTCACCAGTGAAAATAATCTCTAATGCATTGGAAGGAATGAAATAATGAACAGAAATGGACTCAAAATTTCTGAAATTCATAGAAAAAGTCTGAAACTTATTATTTGGAATCAGGTTTGCTCCTATCTGTTAAAATTATAGCAACTACCCCTAAGGAAAGGCACTGTAGATCACACAATGGTATACTTCCAGAAAATCGGCATATAAGTCTATAGACAAAATTGATGAAATGAAATCCACATTCTTTACCGCTTTATGCTGGAACATTATTATATGGAATTTTTCTAATGGGACCATATCCAAGTGGTAGCATTAACAGATGGGATCCTGTTGGGGTTCCACATTTTTAGTTATTTAGGACTTTAGTAAACAGTGATTTTATCCAGTATGTGATTGGAACAGATGTGATCTTATCAGGGTTCCACTTTTTTTCAAGGGCATAAAATTGCCATGATTTGCTGTACAGTGCTGGAGTTTACTTTTTGTGGTTTTAGAACCGGAGTCCTTTTTCGCCAGAATTTGCCCTTGGGTTCTAAAACATCATAATAGGGAGTTAATGTTTTATTCTCTATTAATCCCATTAAATCCTTTTAATATTAGAGCATGTGTTGCTTTATAGCATTAACTAGTGTCTTGCACTCAACAGTATTTTCACAGTTTATGACACTGCTTAGGGCATTAACAAACAGCTGTTTGAATTAAATGAGCAGTTAAGGACCCTGTTCATTAACTCAAAAGTTTCATGTATTTTTAATTCCTTAAATCTAATGGTATCATCACCCTCCAAGAAATCTATCTTTGATTATAATTTGCTCTGGCCACTCTTGGTTATGGGGGAAAGTATTTTTGTTTTTGAATATGAGTTATACCAGGGGCGGGTATCTCTAATGAATCTTAACTATCTCATAACAGTTTCATTCTTATGGGATATAAAACTTTAAAAGTTGTTTACGGCAGTTGTGTTAAGATTTTCTCCAATTTTGGTTACTGATGACTTCATTTAGCTAATGTAAAGAGGCGGTTGGAACAGAATTATTTGCATTTGAAATGGCGCAATCAGAGGTTTGAGACTGACTCATTTACAAAAAAAGAAAATTGTATTTGGACAGTGACATATGATGTGATGCAGTCTTTAGTGCAGGGCCAAATGTTAGTCACTGCTTTGCTCCATGGAGAGAGATCATGCCTTCCTAGGCTTTCTAGGTGATTTTACCTTTTACCCCGGCATGGTTATGAACACCTCTATTTGATAATTTGAAAGGAAGTAATTAGGTAAAAGGGCAATTTTAAATTAATGTGCCAAGCAGTCTAAATAAGCTGCATGAGGACCAGATTCTTGATTGATTCATTCCTATACCCTAGAGTTCTAGTGAGGCCCCACTAAGTTCAGGGTCATAATGTCCTTAGTTTGTGCTAAGTATTTTTGAGAGTATAATTGGATGCTTTAATTAGATTTTTTTTTTTTTCTATAGAGACAGAGTCTCACTTTATCACCCTCAGTAGAGTGCCATGGCGGCACACCGTTCACAGCAACCTCCAACTCCTGGGCTTAGGTGATTCTTTTGCCTCAGCCTCCCAAGTAGCTGGGACTTTTTTACCTGTTAGGTAAAACTTTTCTAGGTTTACCATAAATTGTAATACGATCTGATCTTTAATTCTTTTAACATTCGTTAAGGGAATATGGTTCATCTATAGGTGAATTCATTTCATTAGTGTTTTGATAATTATGAAGCAATATAAAATTATAAGTGATACATATTACTTTACTATTTAAATAATCATTTTTCTCACTTCAAATGCCAAGTATCAACGACTTTTCGGAGTGTAGATGAGATACGTTGTTCGTGTAGTAACTGAAAAGAAAGCGTACACAGTAAGAACGGCTTGCTAAAAAAAGTAGAAAACCATCTTTCCCTGGTCATTACCAGAACATCGAATACACATTCCTTCTGCATTAAGTTATAAACAGACTTAATAAGAGCTGAACTCCAGGCCAGGAAGTTTTTTCTAAGTCAATCTGAATGGGCATAAAAATTCAGAACTGCCCCATTTTCATCCATGTGGGAGGCCATAAGTCACCCTTTTAGAAATGCCCTGGAGCCCCTCCACTTTCACTAAGGACACCTGTGGGCATCACTTCCTCTCCTCCACATGCTCCATCCAGAGATAGTGACTGGAGCACTGTTCAGATACCCCTGGAAGCAGATAGGGTGACTTGACGCATCCTCTCCACATCTGACTACTAAATTTGTAGACAACATCAGAGATTTGGTTTTTTTCCTCTACTGTGAAACATGCTGACAAATCGGTTAAAAATATCAAGCTTCTGGAGAAATTCGGCCTTTACAAATAAAATCTAGAAATATAGTCTGAACTCTGATAGATACCATTATTTTAATTAAACCAGAGTCTCTCTGTCTGCTCAGATGTACTGCCAGTGGGGGTGCGGCTTTGAGAGTGCTTTCTACTAATATTTAAGGAGTCCACAGAGAGTCCATGTGGTCAAATGAATGAACGTCAGAAACACTATGTTAAAATTAGCTAAAAAGGAATTGCACATGTGGAGGTAAAGAAATGTGGGAAAAAAGAAAGTTCACTACATACAAATAAGCACTCCTACACATAAATATAAATATAAACGTATACACATATTAAATATGTTATAGATAGAATTGACCCTTGAAGAACATGGGGTTGAACTGCATGGGTTCACTTCTAAGAGCATATTCTTCAACCAAAAGTGGATCAACAACTCAGTATTTCTGAATGGGAAACCCAGCAGAAGAAGAGCCAAATTTTCATATTTCTAGATTCTATAGAATTGACTGCCACACTCAAGTATGCATGTGTTTGGTATATACAAAAGGTCCTAGAACCAATCCCTCCTACATACTAAGGCACAGCTGTATATTATGTATTGTATTATCTACTTAGTATATATAACATATATCAATATATTATAAATATGGTATACATATTTAATATAGTACATATTTACTATATTGCATGTATTACACATGTATGTATTTTATATATGTATGCAAAAGGTACATTAAAATGTATATGTGTACATATATCAAATATATTATGGATATACTTAGTATATATACATAAATAAAATGTACACTGACTATATATTCTATATATGCATTCTAAGTATATATACTACACATTTATAACTGCATTATTTATTATAAATGTGTATTTTATGTATAAATTAATGTATATATTTGATATATAAGTAAAATGTATATATTTTTAAATACATATATTTTATATGAAATATGTATTTATATATTTTAAATATATAAATATGTATTTTATATTTTATATATTTCTAAATATTATATATTTAAATATACATTAAATATATTAAAATATATTAAATAGGGTGGCGTCTGTGGCTCAAAGGAGTAGGGCACCAGCCCCCTATACTGGAGGTGGTGGGATCAAACCCAGCCCTGGCCAAAAACTTTAAAAATATACATTTATATATATATATTTTTGATATTTCATATAAAATATATGTATTTATATATATTTAACATATTTTAAAACATATACATTTTACATACATACATTAAATTTTATATATAAATGCTCTGATTTCCTGTCAGCACTATCTGGGAATTCATCCACGTTTACAACCAAAAACCAGCATGATCATTTGCTTTAACCAGCCTCCTAACTGGTCGCTACATCCACACTTGTCTCCTGCTGATCTGTAGTGGTCCTTACAAAGTAGTCTGCGTGAACTTAATCCCCCACAAAAAAAAACCTCAAGCAACAAAAAAACCCCACCCAAACCCTCCTTCCTTACCCTTGAGTGCTGAGAGACGTCAGAGGTGTCCTTGGGCTCCCAAGATCCTTCTTAACGTGGTCTGTGTGCTCCTGCGTTCTGCATCTCCCCATCCAGATCTTGAGTTCCTGTCCACCCAGCGTGCTGCTATAGGGGCACAGTAGGCGTCTTTCAGTGCCCCAGCTATGTTAAGCTTTCCTCATTCCAAGACCACTATAAAACTATTATTATTATTATTATTATTATTATTATTATTATTATTATTATTGCCCTAGAGGTAAGATGTCTTTTCTTAGCCACTGGATAACCAGCACCTCACAGCCAGAGGAGGCACTCAATAAATATTTCAATTAAATCAATGAACTCTGAAGTTTTGTTTACCTTTAGGACATAAAAAGACTTTTTTTCCTTTTTTATTTCCTTTGGAGAGAGAGAGTCTCACTTTGTTGCCCTCATTAGAGTGCTGTGGCATCATAGCTCACAGTAAACTCAAATTCTTAGGCTCAAACAATTCTCTTGCCTCAGCCTCCTGAGCAGCTGGGACTACAGGTGCCCACCACAACACCCTTTTAGAGATAGGGTCTCACTCTTGCTTTGGCTGTCTTGAACCTGTGACTCAGGCAATTCACCTGCCTTGGCCTCCCCAGTGCTGGGGTGACAGCTGTGAGCCACCATGCCCAGCCTATAAAAAGACATTTTGAAGAAAAGATTTTGCATCACTTAATTTTTTGATAAATGAGCAGGAATATATGAAGTAATTTAGGTGTGTTTTAGGATTATCATCATCATTATCTTATTATTTTTAAACTACCCTTTGAAACCAATTAAGTAACTAACAATTGCCCTCTTCCTTCTGCTAAAATCCTAATGCTTATTTTAAAAAGTAAGTGATAATTACATTGTCTTTCTTTTGCTAGAAATCTAGTTTTTTTTATCTGACTTTTTTTTAATTTTTTTTCTTTTTTATTGAATGGTAACTATGTACATTAATGCACTTCTGAGGTACAGTGTGGTGTTTTCACACACAATCTGAAACACTTCCATCAAACTGGTTAACATAGCCTTCATGTCATTTTCTTAGTTATTGCGTTAAAATGTTCATATTCTACTCTTAGAAAGATTCACTTGTACCCTTGTAAGATAAACCACAGAAGTGATCCCTCCAATCCCCCCTTGCCCTCTCCCTCCCTAGAAATCTAGTTTTTATTAAAAATTTTGCTTTGTATTATAAAATGTTGTTTTATCACTTGTTTTCCAGACCACTGAAATGTAGTAGTTCCTGTAGTTTGTTCTAGTTTGGAGTGCATTATATTATACAAAATCCAGAACAAAAACGAGAGGACCATAGTGCATCTGAAGATTCCAAAGGAAGGATGAGAAATGAAGCCTGTAGTCCTGAGTGTGTCATCTGAGAAACAGATGACCACCATTGCACTAGGTATTGGCAAGATCAGGAACAAAAGTCCTGGCTTGGCATAGGACGCCAGCCACATACACCAGAGCTGGCGGGTTCTAATCCAACCTGCCCAATAACACTGACAACTACAACACCCCCCCCCCAAAAAAAAATAACCGGGCGTTGTAGTGGGCACCTATAGTCCCAGCTAGTTGGGAGGCTGAGGCAAGAGTTTCACTTAAGCCCAAGAATTTGAGGTTGCTGTGAGCTGTGACACCACATTACCCAGGGCGGCAGATTGAGACTCTGTTTCAAAAAAAAAAAAAAGAAAGAAAGAAAGAAATCCTGGCAACAGGGGCTGAATACTAGCATTCAACTAAATGTGGGCAAGTGGAGGTAAAAGGACTCAGCTAACCCCAAGCCATGGACTAAGTGGACTAATCAGAAATTTACTTCTGACTTTAGCAGACCCTGAATCCACTGGAAATGCTTACGAGTCTCCTCATTTCATCATTTTAGTTGTTTGTACAAACCTTTGTGTGCATAAAGAAGACACTCTATTGATGTTTTAATGATAAAATAGCAAATTCTGACCCAGTCTTTATGGAGGAAATCAAATAATAGGTCAACTAAGTAATCTACCAATTGAGGAAAATGTTCTTTTGCAGTGTTATGATTATCAGTTGTTTCACAGCTATCCTCCAGTAAATCCCCACATCCTAAAGGTGGAATTGAATTGAATGAGAAAGAAAATACAGTTTATGCATCTGAAATGAGAGCGGGGGAAGCAAAGACCCAGAGAGCAATTAAACTGAAGTTGTTACAAAGTTCTTGAAAAATTAGTATTAGAAACCAAAAAATAAATAATTTTGGAGATCTTTGGGGAATAGCGTATGGTACCAGCTATTTATTGGCCCCACAATAGTGAGTTGTACAAAGAACTCATCTTCTTGTTCCCTTATCCGTGAAGCAGGTAGAAAGAGATCTCAGTGGCCCCAGAGTCAGGACTGAGAGGTCCTGGGCTGCAGGGTTCACCAGCAGCCGTGAGACTGACATTTGTTATCAATGAGACGCGGCTGAACTGTTGTTCCAAGGCTGTTGCTGTAAAACCATAGTGCATTGTAGTTTGTTGGAGGTTAGTAGCACTTGTTAATTTGATCAAGGCTGAAGTTTACGGAGGATAAAGTAAACAATGCAAACTGCAGACACCATCAGTTTCCTATGGGCAGTGAAGTGTGGTCTGTTCCATTTACACTTCACAACAACATCTGATGGGCTTTGTCAGTGCTGCACAGAGTAATTAAACCTGAAATCAATAGCAGGCATTTGTCATGTTTACAGCCGCTCTTTCTGCTGGGTTAAACTCATCAGTTTAGTGCCGTTCTGTTTTACTGCAGAGACACGCTCCATTATTTCTTCAGGTACAGTTGAGATATTCAGTTACATGCCCAATAGTTTGAATACGACATTAAGATTAAAAGGGACAGGCAAATGGACAGTTTTGGTAATTTATTTGCTGATTTCCTTAACTGGTGTTGGATTTCCAATTCCTTCAATTTTTTATGAAACCCTTTGTGGTCTGAGATAATATATTCCCTTAGCTCCCAAATTGGCAAAAAGTCTCATTGCAAATTTGATAGAATTTGACATCAACTATAACTATACACAAGGATTGCTGACATGTTTTTATTTGAAAAGAGTGAAGAACATCTAAGATTCAAACTTGTTACCTTACTTGAAGGAAGCCGTTCTTCTCCAGTTTTAATTATGAATTGCTCATGGACTTTTCTTATACTCCCCATGGATGTTTCTTTTGTCCATTTTTAGATATCCTCACTTTTTATTCTTTTAGTTCCTTTTGCAACTATTCTCTCTGATTTCTTAATCTTTTAAATGATGTGGTTAGAATACAGTGGCTTTTACATTAAGAGAGTATGCAGTTCAAGGGTAAACGTGAATTTGATGTACGTTTTTGAAGGAAACTTGAAAGCATGCCCTGTTTAGAATATTCCAATCACTTAATAAACTCTCTTAGTATCCCCATTTTATGCAAATCATTGGAAGCATCTTACGTCTCCATAAAGTATTGCTTATCTTGGTACACTCAAGCAAACAGGATTGTTGTAAGAAGGCATCTTAATGCCAGTTACCCGGTTATATGTGAAATCAAGGTACTCATATTTTTGCATTCATATTCTATTTCAATATTTCAGTATGCCACTGTCCTCACGAGGAGGCCCTCTAAGTGTCAAGGATGATAAAGGTGAAACTTAGGCACTGTAGCCAAAGCAATTCCTAAAATCAAAATGGTACCCTGCCATTCAGGGCTAAGTCTTTGGAGACTGGGATGCTTATTTGGGGGTCACAGACCATCTGATTTTGCTGCATTCTAACATGTGCTCTTAGTTGTTTGAGATCCAGCTAACATAAAATGGAAGTTATTTCTATAGCCTGTGTCTATGAGAAATTTAATTAACAGTGTGATAGATGGTTTGGAGGCCTGTGTCATAGAACATTGAGGCTCACCCAAAAGAAGCTGGTAAGTCACCTAAAAGCAATCTCAGAATAATAAGATAATTAGCCTCGTTAAGAAGCCGAACAAATGCCAGTCATTAGCTGTAGTCATTCAGAGTGGGTCCACTCAAATTCTCTGGGTCAATAACAGACTCTAGAAATGAGTTAAGTTGGAAATAGAATCCACGCTGGTTGCCTTGTTGCTCATTTACTGCCTGTCCTTAGAAGACCAGGAGCTCCCATGTGAGGGAGTAAAGGCTGCTTTGTAGCTTCTCTAAGTAGTAAGAACATGAGTGATTTAAAAAAAAAAAATTCTTACCTTTACAGAGATGATTTTATTTTAATCACAGCAGTATGCATGCTATGAAGACTAAATAAATATAAAATGTAATAAAAATGATGAGCATTCTAAACCAGTAATTCCAAAGTTTTCTTACCCTTTATCTCTCTGCAAGTCCAGGTATTATTTAATGTTTCTGGTCTAATATAAAGCATTTCGGAGGATCCCAAGCCCATGTCACAAACCTCCAAATTCAAGTCAACTTCCATTTCAATCACTGTGGGCACGGAGACTAACATAAGCAATGCAGGCATGCTTGCCCACTCAGCAAATTTAGCTTGTTGCAAAATTTGTATAACATGGGCAGTCCCTAGGTGACAAACAAGATAGGTTCTGTGGGTTTGTTCTTAAGCTAAATATGTAAGTAAGTTGAAACATGCACATTTGCTTATTACCTACAACAGCGTCTGTATATAAGTGGGAGTCATATGTAAGTCGGATATTTATAACTTGGGGACTACCTTGTATTCCAAAGTATACAAAGGAATGTATGTATCAGTCATGTATCACTTAACCATTAGGATTTATCCTAAGAATGTATCATTAGGTGACTTTTCTTTGTGCCAATGTCTTAGAGTGCACTTACACAACCCTAGATGGTCGAGCCTGCTATACACCTACCGAGATGGGATATACTGTTGCTCCCAAGCTACAAACCTTTACAGCATGTTACTGTGCTGAATTCTGTAGCCTATTGTTCCAAAATAGTAAGCACATGTGTATCTAAACCTATCTAAACACAAAAAAGGCATAGTAAAAATACGGTATTATAATCCCATATGACCACTGTCATATACTTGGTCTGTGGTTTACCAAAACATCATTACATGGCACATGACTGTATGTATTCTTATATTATGCTAACAACTCTGCAGTGTCGATTCATAAAACATAGAAGAAACAAGTGAAACTCAGGTTAAGAGATTTTTCCCAGATGATGCTGTTAGTGGCATTACCTAGCCTCAAGCTTGGGTCTTCTAGTTCTGATTCTGCAGATGGTAGTATCTTGCTACATTCCCAAAGAAAACCTGTGCTAGGAAGAACTCTAAGACAGCCCCTGAGTTAGTCAGGATTTGACCAGAGAAGCAGAATTCGTAGAATACTTCTTCAAATCTATGTCTATATTGTTACAACTATGTCTATATCTGTGTTTGTTATATGTCTGTAATCTATCATCTATTCTTATGTGTTTATTCATTTTTTACAAGGAACAGGCTTACACTACTGTAGAGACCAGCTGAGTAAGTCTGGATTTGTAGGGAAGGCTATAGAAAGGGAAGATTGAGGGCAGGCTGGAGCTCAAAGGTACCGGCTAAAGTACTGGACACAAGTGAATTTCTGTCTCTCTATCTCTGTCTCGCTGTCCTTTGCCCTCACCTGTCTCTATAAAGATTCAGGCCTATTTCCAAATTCTTCCAAGTGATTCAGTCAGATTCACCCCATTTGTCTAGGATAATTTCCCTTATTAAAAGTGAATCGATTAAGGGATTTAATCACGTCTGCAAAATCCCACCATACCAACACCACATTAGTGTTTGAATGACTGGGAAACAAGGCCTAGCAAAGTTGATGCATTAAAAAAATTCATCATAGTCCACCCCTTGTCAGCTTGGCACTCATTATATCTCATCTCCAGACAAAGGCAAAAATAAACTCATATTTCCACCTAACATGGTACAACGATCCTGTATACAACCTAAAACATGTTAACCCTTTCCCCAGAGGAGGGCACAAAGTCCTTGGGTAAGAGTCGTTCTTCTCAGGTGGTACCTGTGGCTCAAAGGAGTAGGGCACTGGCCCCATATGCTGGAGTTGGTGGGTTCAAACCCAGCCCCAGCCAAAAAAAGAAAAAGGAGTCATTCTTCTCTTTGATACACTGTATTTAAATATTGAGCTAATAAAGTTATTTGCCATGTCAAATGATGAGAAAATAAGAAAGAAAGAAAACAAAAATATTTGACTAACATATAGACAAATGTATTCATGTCAAAATATGGAGGAATCCCTTTTAATTACTGCCGTTTACATATTTGCAGCTGATCATGTGGCTGTAGATATTATTTACAGCTATCTTCTTCCACTACCAATTTCATATTTCTTTTGAGCCTCTGCAGGCATCTCAGCTGGTCATGGTTCATTTTCTGGTGGGCTGACCAAAACCTTTATTACAGAAATCTACAAGACATTAGCAATCTTCTCTGAATTGGGTTAAATGTGGTAGTTTTCATTGCTTTTTATCATAAGACATGGAAATGCTAAGTGATATCTCCAGGATTGCCTGTATTCTTGACATACAAAGGTCTGATAGTTAAGTTTGTGAATTTATCAGCATGTGTGTTCAGTGGCAGCACTGTACAGATAACTTAGTAAGATAACTAAGATTATCAGCATCTCACGCTGGTGTATCAGCGTCTCACAGCTGTGTGAGATGTGTCTACTGAGTGGCATTCATTATTGTTTTGTGTGTTTTGTGTGCTGTCATGAGGATGTCCAGGCTTGAATTAGAGCAATGAACACATATTAAATTTCTTGTTATACTTGGTGATAATGGAAGTGAACCCAGGGACATGTTAGTCCAAGTACATGGGGGTAATGTCCTGAAGAAAACGGCAATGGATTAAACAATGTTCTGAGGGGTGAGAAAACACCACTTATGATGAGGAATCGGAGGAGCCAATTGTGAGCAAAACTGATGAAAGCATTGCAAAAATTGATTGAATTGTGCATCAAAATTGTTGGCTGACCCTGAGAAGCCTAGCAAATCCAGTAAACACAGATAGAGAAACAAGAAAATCTTAACTAACAATCTTGGCTAACAACTCATGGCTCTTGCATCACAACAATGCACCCACTCACACAGCACTATCTACAAGTGAATTTTTAACTAGTAAACAACTGTATCAGATCACCCTCCCTAATTACCTAATCTGGCCCCCCATGACATTTTTCTTTACCTAAATATAAAGGAAATATTAAAAGGAAGACATTTGATGACATTTAGGACATCAAGAGTAATGTGATAACAGCTTTGATAGCCATTCCAGAAAAAGAGTTCCAAAATTGCTTTGAGCGGTGAACTAAGTGCTGCCATCAGTACCTTCCTTCCCAAGGGGAGCACTTCGAAGGTGACCATAGTGATATTCAGCAATGAGGTATGTAACACTTTTTCTAGGATGAATTTGCAAACTTAATTGTCAGACCTAGTACTTCTCATTACTCCTGTTATATAATAGCAAGTCAATTCTCCTTGGCAAGCATAATAATTAACCAAAACCAGCATAATAATTCTTGTATTTGCTTATTGATTTAGAAGAATGTGGAACCCAAAGTGGCCTGGTGTAAGTCTCAACCTCCAGTTTAATGGGTCATTGCTATGCCCATGTGTGGAAAATTCCTTCCTTTTGTACTAAGTACTCTAGATCAATGGAGCTAGGTAATTGGGGGAAGCAAAACATTTTCTGGTGGATCATTAGGGGTAAGAATGAGTCATTTCCATTTTCACCCCTTGCTTCATACCCCAGTAAAGGAAGACTGTGGGAGAAATAGCAGCATGCATCAGGCGCTGTTTTAGAATAGACACCACATCCTAGAGGACATTGTCCCTGCTCTGAGAGGCATTGACACTTATTTGGCGCCATAATTGAGTCTTCAAAAGGCCATTCCACTATTCTATCAAGTGACTGCTTCAGGATGATAGGAAATATGATAAGACCAGTGAATTCCAGGAGCATTGGCCCATTACCACATTTCATTTGCCGTGGAGCAAGTTCATTGGTTAGAAAAAAATGCTGTGCACAATGCCCTGACGGTGGATAAAGGATTCTATATGTCTGTGGATGTCAGACAGGGGATGCTGTGTTTGTGGGATGACTGACCTGACCACCAAGAGAAACCTGGCTGCTGCTACACAGCAGGGGTAATGAGGAGCGTGTCTGCAGTGCAGGGGTCTTCCACAGCATCCTAGTCCTCCTACAGCCTGCGATTAAAGGAAAACTCCAACACACCAATTACTCAGGACTGAATCACCACCACTCTTTAAGAATGAAGGTTCGGTCACTCTTCCAGACAAAGAACCACAACCAGCTGAGGTACTTTTTAGGCAGCCAAGGCAAATCAGTTTTTAGACCAAGTGTCCATTCCATGCAAACAGAGCAATTCAGTATAAACTTCTTGCCACCAGGTAGCTCTCTGATCACCTGGGGAAAGGTGCCATCCAGTGTTGATCTGTGCTGCCGGCAGGTTGGGGATTCAGCAGTGGGTGTAGCCAGTTCACACTTGGCAAGTGGAAGTCAGTGTTGCTGAGCCCATGCGTCATCTCTATCCTGTTAATTGCCATAAACATCACAGCCACCTTGTTCATGAGCCCACTGGAAAATGGCAGAAATGGCTTGGGGAAAAGGCTAATTAATAATCTACTGAATGGGCTCAGTGCCTGTAGCTCAGCAGCTAAGGCGCCAGCCTGGCCTGCTGAACAAACAACAATGACAACTACAACAAAAAATAGCTGGGCATTGTGGTGGTCACCTGTAGTCCCAGCAACTTGGAAGGCTGAGGCAAGAGAATCGCTTAAGCCCAAGAGTTTGAGGCACTCTAAAGAGGGCGACATAGTGAGACCCTGTCTTAAAAGAGAAAATAACAAAACATAATCTACTGAATGGACCACCCCATCTACTTGATTTTTAAGCTGCTTTAAAGAGGTCTTCTTTTGTGAGCTTTCCTATGAGATGCAAGGATCTTCCTGTATTTGGCACAGTCAGAATGGTCTACCCACGTATCTCTTCCTTTCTCCAGACCTCCTTTACACCAGTTTTCCAATCATGTCCCTTCCTAGTCCACACCCATTCAGCCAAACCATTAAATTGATATGAATTCGTGCTTCTGGCTTTTTCTCTGCCCAGGACCAATTAACAGCTGAGTGCAATGCCCAAAGGAAGTTTTTTCCACTGGAGGGATTCTATACCACTGTCCTTCGTGGCAACCCCAGAAGTGATGATAGTGCTACAGCTGCCTGCTTTCAGGTGGTGCTTGTATATCTTACAGAAATGTCCATAAACCAGGCCTGGGATTTGTCTTCCTCAATCACCTGGGTTATAGGGAACTCTCATGAGACTGCAGATAGAAGAAATCTACCAGTAGACGAAAGTTTCAGCTCACGCTTGTGGCTTCTAGCCTTCCTGTGATTGTCCCTTCTTGACTATGGATTTTGGGATTGTTTAGTATTCCCACACAATTGTGTAAGCTAATTATTTTTTTAAAAATAGGTACAAAGATAGAGACTACATCTCTTAGTCTGTCTGTCCAATTACCATCTGTCTGTGTATCCTACTGGTGCTGCTTTCTGAATTGAACCCAAGATCCCCACCATCTCGATGCATACAGACACTTTTCAGGCATTCAATTAACCCTAGTCTAGGTGCTGCGGCGAAGGAACTTTGCACATGTAATTAAAGTCCTAAATCAGTTGATTTTTAGGAAAACTAAATTATTCTAGGTAAGTCTGACCTAATTAAGCAAGCCCTTAAAAGGGCAGTACCTGGCTGGCAGCCAACAAGAAAACAGGGACTTCCCGCAGCCACAGGAAAATAAACTCTGCTGACAACCAGAGGTGACTGGGAAGTAGGAAGGAGTCCTGGGGAGTCTATGCAGGGAAAGCCCAGTCCAGCCAGCACCTGCGTGTCAAGGGCCTGGCAGAGAACCCAGATGGGACGCAGAACTGACCTACAGAACTGGGAGAGGTCAATGGATGTTGTTTTGACACAAAATACAGAGTCACTCCCTTGCCTACCTGTAGTTTCATTTCTAGAAAATTTTTACTTTTAAACTCCTCTTTAGAGCTTTGATTTTCCTCCCAAAGCTGTTTTCCTCCACAGCTAGGTTGAGAATAGGTAGGTTTGGCCACAACAGTTATGACCCAAATCTCCCAAGTTTTCTGAAAGCCCCTGGATGTCACAAGGCTTAGAAAGGTCAAGTCCCATTCTGTAATAGCGAAGTTTTGCAGATACCCCTGGCTTGGTGATCTGCATGGCAGACCCCAGGTTAATCTTTCACAGATCCTAATAATCAGTGACTACTAGCTTCAGTGTGGCAGCTGTTTGAACAGTAGCTGTCAGGAAATAGTAGGAAATTTTTGTAGTGCTATTTTCTGTTTAAAATCTTCCAGCTTGATACTCTTAAATTTCATTTGACATTAACTTAGTCAAAATAAACGTACTTAAGGTTCATCGTATTTGTAATAATATTAGTCACTAATTATACTGTAACTACTTGAAATGCACTTATATCGAAAAATAGCTTTAATACTGATACTAATACTTACACCAAATGATTGACCTCTTGACAGTGCAGTTAAACATCTGGGTCTATAATGAGCTGTGAACTGACCATTAGCAAAGGAGAGCTGATGTGAGGGGTAAAAAAAACCCTGAAGTACATAAACATAACCTTATAGGGATCTATGTTCAGTGATTACTGAACGTTCAGTTCAATATCCCATTGTAGGCTCTTGATGGCTCAAAAAGAAAACTCACAATCTTATAAGTTTTTCATGAAATGTTAGGGTTGGTGATCAAAGTTTGAGAAACAGAAGCTTTAAAGGTTGGTATCACCATTACTTCTAATAATAAACAAATAATGTTGACAATTGACTGCAGCCCTGTTCCGTTTGATCCCCATAAGTTTTTCAGAATTTAATAGAAGATATTTTAACATGAAAGAGCTATTTGTCCCCTTTTCTGCTTTTAGAGTTTCTGAGGACTCCATTAATTTAGGGATGGATCAGTGAATGTGAACTATTAATTATTGATGGACTGATAATTATTAAGCAGTTACTAATCTTTATTAACATCTGTATTCACAATGTCCAATTTCCCTTGCAGTATTTTCCATCTCTTTTACTGGATTCTCTCCCCTTCAGCCCCAAACTCCCTCCCCTGACATAGAGTGACCTGGGTGACCAGGGTCCCTCCTGGGCAGTACTCCCAGAGCAGGGGCAGAACTCTGCACTGCAGATATTCTCTGACATCTGGCCTCTTCCTCCACCTTCATTCTTCTCATCCCACCTGTAAAGATAGAAGGGAGCCTCCAGGCCTTTACTCATAGGGTTTACATCCACTTGGCCTAAAAGTAAGCCAGACTCTCCATTTGGGCATCAAAGATGGGGCTTGAGGGGAGCAGGCTTAGAACATTATTCGCTATGATCATTTCTCTTTTTTGTCACTCCACGATGATGATGACAATGCTGATGTGTTTTGAAATCTCACATAGTTCAAGGCCAATTCTAGTTTTATGCCCCCCCCGCACCCCCAGTAGAAAACTACTAAGTATTGCTAGGAATAAGGTTGGGTCTGTTTCATGGCAAAGGAACTAACACCAAAATGTGAACTCTTGAAATGGGCACGTTCTGCCTGTCATCTGTAATGACCTTTGATCACTAGCCAGGGGAGAATTTGAACCAATGATATTAAGATGAAGCATTCTTTTAGCAAGCCCTCAAGTTTTAGGTAAATAACCTATATATAAGGAGTCATGCAATTCTGTACCTTAGCCAAGTAGTGTCCCTTGCATGCAGTCCAATAGCTTCTGAAATGGTAATCTGCGCCAGATGTTTCTGAGGGAGTAAAACATATAATGTACCTAAATTTGCAAAATTACACGATAGGTAGACATTTTGTTCTCACCCCAGCTGGCAATCAGTTTATGCCCTGAAGCTTGGAGATTTATAACCCTTGTAATTTTATCCTAAACAGAGCAATTGCAGATGCTCTTCCACTGCTATTATTTTAATTAGTGATGAAGACTTTGCCAAGATGTTGAATCTCAAGATAATTAATTTCATCTGGGTATGATCTCGTGTGTAGCTGTGACCATTTAAAGATATCTGGTGACCTCAGAAATTATTTTATTAATTTTAGCAATTTTATTTATTTATAGTTTTTATCCTTGTTTATCCAAAAATGATTTAGGGCACGTCACAACACAAGTCATTAAGTCTCTTTTCAACAAAACCAAAGTCCAGCTAAAGAAATATACATATCTTTGTTTCAAAAGTAAATCTTCTTTAACATATCAAGGGCCATTGATTTTTCGCAAAATAAGTCAATGTACACAAAAGCATAAGATCATTTTCTTAAGTTTCAACATTCAAGAAACCTAAATTATTATTTAATTCATTGTGTTTCTTCTCTCAGTAGACTTTAAATCTTGATTCAGCACATGTTTTCTTTTGTGATTGGATAGCCCATGGATAATTAAACAGAAATGCTTAGGTAGAATTGGCTTTTAAGAATTTGTGTTTTTTTATAAGGAGAATTCTCTCATCAAAGGCCATGAACTTACTTTTGTTAAAAAAAAAAAAAAAAAGAAAAAAGTTTACAAAAATACCGTGCATTTTTATGAGTACAAATCTCAAGTATTAGCCAAGTCAGGCTCACAATTCAGAGTCATTTCATTTATAAGTGTGCCTTTTAGTCAGCATGAATTTCCTCTGATTTTCATGTTTTCCCTTTGTAGAAAATGCTGGAAATCCCCTCCCATCATCTTCTGTTTGTCTTGGCCATAAGTATGCATGGTATAGGGTATAGAATAATCACCAAAACAAATGGAGCGATAACAATAGGGAAGGTATTTGGAGCCCGAGTGCTGATCTTGTTCCCCCAATTCATATGATGAACCCGGCATGAAAGCTAACTGGCTATGAAAGCTAACACAGTGAGACTTGCTGGAGCTAGCTGGTGCCGTCTGCTGTCACAGGCTCTTCACTGCTGAGCTCTTCACTCTGCCGTTCAGGGAGACAGGGTCTATCTTTGGAATCCTATCCCCCGGCTGCCTAATAAGTGAAAAGTGAGAGAGCTAGAAAAAAAGAGAAAGAAAGCTCTAAAAAAATGATCTGGAACTAATTTCTTCAGAGAAAATCTATACTTTGAATGTGATAATCAAGTGAAGTTGGATGAGATCACCTAACTTCTATTTTGAATTTTACTTCATCTATTCTGGGGTAGCACAAAATGGGGCAGAGAATTTGGTTATGTTTTATTTTCCCGATAAACAACTCAGGAGAAAGACCGAGGTGGTGCTTTCTACTGTTCTGAGCTTGCTTTGGCCAGAGCGTTAAATTTAAGAAACTAGGTCTAGACCAGGACCAAATAAAAAGTTTGCTTTTTCTTCTTAACAAAATATAAGAAGAACCAGACTCCTTATCCACCTTAAATTTTGATTTATAATATCAACAATGAATTTATGAAAGCAGAATAAATACATTGATATATTTCATTACCAGTTTGGTAAAGTCTCTGATGTGAAGTTTTCTCATTTGTTACTTTTGGCAATTTGCACAGCTTTAGAAGGAAAAATATCAATAGACAAACAGTGTGTTAACATTTGAGAAAAATAAAAATACTGGAGAAGACTCAAGTTACATATTTTATTAAATATAAATATAATAAGTAAAATGAAAGTTGACCATTAGAGCTTTCTATTAAAAATCTTTCTTGATAGTTTATTATGAATTTTCACGTCTACTCAGACATTTTATCTTTCTAACCATCATCTTAGGCCGATGGGGCAGATTTTATTATTCTCATGAATAGAGGATCACAGTAACACAAAAGATTTGGGACCTATTATTCCCATTATATCTTACTGCTGTCTTCACGTTAATTGTTTTTAAGTAAATGGTTATTTTTCTGCAATCCAGGGAAAAAAACAGAAGGTGAAATGTAATTAATAACATGGAATATTGGGTAGAGAGATGTTTGACTTACCCCAAATTAAAGCAAACAATTTCCAACCTTTAAAAAATCAATAAATATAAATTATCACATAAACAGTGAAAGAAGGGAAAAGATCGAATAATAATCTCAATAGGTAACTGAAAAAAGCCTCAGTGAAATTCAAAACCCATTCTGGTAACTTTCGGCAAACTTGAAATAGAAAAGAATTTGTTTAACATGATCAAAGATGGCTGTAAAAGCTGCCATTATTTGAAAACATGATCTGTAGATAGATTCTACAGATAAACTGTGAGAATTAATAAATAAATTTGTGAGACACTGGATGTAAAATAAACAAAAATCAATTATATTTCCGAATGCTAGGGGAAAATATTTAGAAAATAAAATCTTAAAACAGATACTATTTGTAATAGACTAAACATCAAATGGCGAGGTATACCTTTAACAAAAGATACATAAGTCTTCTCTGCAGAAAACTACAAAACCTGTCTGAGAGAAATCAAATAATTTCTATATAAATGTAATGATCTACCAAAATTATGAAATTCAATATTTTAAGGTTCTAAATTGTCTCCCAGGCTGATTTATATGTGTAATGGTATCCCAATTAAAAACTCAAGCAAAATTTTTAGAAATTGATGTATTTGTTCTAAGATATGTAAGGAGATGCAAAGGGCCACATCAGAGAAGACAGACTGAGAGAGGGACAAAGTTCAGGCCTTATCCCACCATATCTCTAGACATCCTAGAAACTGTGATAGTGATGGAAAGATAGATAAGAAAGCAACAAGACAGAATGGAGATTCCAGAAGCAGACCTAGAATGTAACCACGGCCTCTTGATTTATTGGAAGATGCCACCAAAATACAGTGTAAAAAGATGCACTAGGTAACAGCTCGTGTCAAATCAGTAAGTGGTGCAAGATTGATTGTGTATCAAATTTTTAAAATTTGACCTTCTACTTTACAATATGTGAAAAGTCAATTCTTCTTGTTTACAGATGTAAATGTTAAATGATATAAAGCTTTTAGAGAAAAAAAAATATGAGAACTTCTGATCTACTTTGTAATTCCCAGAGATGTTTAAAGAGGACACAACTCCTCTGAAAAAAAATACATTGTTTTATAAATTGTGTTCTTTTAAAATTAAAAGGTTCCAGCCTTCAAAAGACATCATAAAAGAATGAAAAGACAAGTCACATCTTAGGAGAAAATACGTGATGATACAAAAGGCCAACAAAGTACTCTCATCTAGAACAAAGAAGAAACCTTTAACAAACGATACAGGCAGGCAACCTAATTAAGAAAAATGACAAAAGACTTAAAAATCATTTTCCATAGAGACTATACAAACGGTCAATAAACATTTGAAGATGTGCTCAACATAACAATCTAGGAAATATAAATGAAAAACCATGACACCATGTCTTTACACACTTACCCACATGACTCAAATTCAAAAGTGTCGGTGAGAATATAAAGCAACAGGAATGCTCGTGGGTCTCAGGTGGGAAGGGGAAGTGTTGTAGCCATGTTCAAAATATCGTCACCATCAACTAGACTATACGCACGTGATTCTAGTTGTAGACATCAAGAAGTGTGCACAACATATGTTAATACTTTGTATAGAATATCACTAGCAACTTTATACTAGCTCCCAATTTAATTCATTGACAGCAGAGTGCATAAATGGAGCTTTATTCATATAATATAATAACATATAGCAATGATAATGAATGAACTGTTGCCACATTAAAAATATAGATGAATCTAGCAGAATTAATACTGAGCGAACTATGGCAGACTCAGGAGAATATGTACTGTGGGATTATTAATTATCTGACTGCCAAAACCAACCAAACCTTGTGTATTTGGGAATCTAATTAATTTGGGAATGGAGGTAAGGGAAGTTTCTGGAGTGATGGTATATTTCCTTATTGTCATGCAGGTAATAAGTAAACAGGTATCTTAATTTATCAATCTCTGTCACTATGTATGCTTTACCTCAATAAGAGAGAGTTTTAAAAAAGCTCCATGGGATTAATATAGTCTTTAATGAATAGAAACACATGTGTCCTAACATTTCATAAAAGACATATATTCCACATGCAAATGCTTTGCAATTTAATAAAAGGAAATAAAGGTGAGTTTGGAAAATATATTATGGATTTCTTTGAACATTGTATCATTCAGCTATTTAAGCAATTTTGAGACAGTGGGTATAAAATAAACAAAAATCAACTTTTTGTTTTTTCAAACAAGAAAACTTTTGTAGAACTTATGTTGTGTATAAAGATGTAAAGTTGTAGGATTACCTGAGAGACTCAACAATCTGTTCGTCTGTATAATGGTATTAGAATGGTTGATTAATATTCTTAAAAGTTTAAAAATCATCCACCCAACAATCTCTTAGCCTGTGAAAAGCAGTAATGTGGGTACTGTGTCAGTTGCCACACTTTAATCTCACTTGTAGGAAAAGGGGGAAGGCTGCCACTTTAATGGAGAGCAAGCCCATGACTGCCATCATCACATGGGCTGACAGCACAGAAATCAGTGTGCAGAAATAGCCCCACGCAAGGGGGCTTACAAGGAGGAAGAAGCCCGATCTTCATAGAGGCAGAGATGTCTAGTTTATTTGCCATGTTTTGTTTTTGACTTTCATGATTTCTCTAGCCAAATTTTTTTATTGTTTCAGAATTCTAGCTTGAGTTCTCACTAATTCAAACACGATTTTTCAAAATGAACACATTTTTTTTCCCCAAACCATTTGCATGGTCAGCTGATTAGTTAAACATACAGAAGTTACTAGCTAGAGAAACTTTAATGTTTAACAGAATAGAAGTTCATAGTATACGTAGTATACGCTGAATCACAATGGAAAAACACAAAACTGTCACAATTTGCTTATTTAATTAAGCGACCTTTAAATTATAATCAATAAATTACCAGGTGAATGAACAGATTTCTTTTAAATGACGGGTGATGGTATAGTATATCCATTACAGTTAATGAACAGAAATTTTGTTGGGAGACTATAGCATAGTTACAACCGATTTCTCAGCAGTTACTGACGTGCTACAGCAGAAGCCGATCAGACTCTTGAAAGACACAATCTCCAATGCCATAATCCCGAATGTTTTGAAATCCTGAATGATCAAAATCTCAAAATATTATTCTGGAAAAATAATTTGAAATCTCTTTATAAGATATTTGTTTACATTTTTAAAAGGGAACTGATTCGGAAAAATATGAAAATGTGACAGAACCCATCACAGGCCACTTTGCACAATAAAATAGGCAATAAAAACATGCATAATTTTTATGGACCTAAATACAGATATATTAACTGCAGTCATGTGAGCTTAACACCTAAGAGCAGACGAACAGCATTTGTAAAGAAAATAGGTCAAGAAAGGAATTGTATAAACACAATCACTGTGTGTGCAACTGTGTGGGGTGCACCCTGCTTGTAACTGCAGTCATCTGAAATGCCTTCATGAACACCTTAAGACTTTTGACAAGATGGATCAAAAACTGAGATGAATCATTACTGCATATTCAGTCACCCAAGGAGCCAGGATCTCAAGAAATTTTATTTTTCATAAATGGAGATATACAAAAAGGACCTTCTTTTTTTTTTTTTGACACAGAGCCTCAAGCTGTCACCCTGGGTAGGGTGCCATGGCATCACAGCTCACAGCAACCTCCAATCCCTGGGCTCAAGTGATTCTCCTGCCTCTGCCTCCTAAGTAGCTGGGACTATGGGACTACAGGTGCCCGCCACAATGCCCGGCTATTTTTTGGTTGCAGCCGTCATTGTTGTTTGGCAGGCCTGGGCTGGATTCCAACCTGCCACCTCAGGTGTATGTGGCTGGCGCCCTAGCCACTTGAGCCACAGGTGCCAAGCCCCAAAAGGACATCTTTTCTTTTGTTGAAGTTTAAATGCTTTTATGTACAAGTACAACTTTTGCACAGAAAAACAATGTCGTGATAACGTACAGTTAACAAAAAATGCGTGAAATGAATTAGAACTCTCCAAAGGGCTCTACAAAATTTACCCTTGCAGTATTGGAAAAGGCGTGAATGCGAAATGCACAGCATAGAAAATGGTAAGAAATAATGCTACTTAAAAATAGCAGAAATACTAAGAAAATATAAAGAGAAATACTAAAAAGAAAATTCAAAATATGAAAAAAGATATTACAGGAATAGATCATGGGCAATTTCGTGGAGATAGTTCCTAAAAGCTGACTTAATATGACACGCCTTTCCTGTGATCATGCTTTTTCAGGATTTTAGACTTTAGAAATTTAGACTTTTGGGATTTCCGTATGTGGGATTATGGAGTTCAGAATCGTGTCTTTCTGGATTATGATTCAAAGTCATTACAAGTCACTTCACATTCAATTAGAAAGCAAATGTTATATGCAAAATAATTGAACTATTGAATAGTTTTAAAAATTCATTGACTAATAAATGTGTTGCAAAAGGCTGAAATGCTTAATTTTCTACCAGTAAAACATTAGTTTCTATGTAATAATAGCTTATTAATTTTTTGTATATGAAGGATCTCACACAATTCTTGGGTCAGACACAATAAATAGCCACAAACTTAAAGGCTTAAAACAACAAAAGTGTGTCACAGCTGTAGCCAGAAATCTGACATAGAGTCCGTGGATTAAAATCAGCTTGTGGGCAGGGCTGTGTTCCTTCTGGGGACTCAGGGAAGCATCGGTCTCCCTGGTCGTTCGGATAGTTTGCAGAATTTAGTTCCTTGCCGTTGTTGGAACTAGGTCTCAGTTTTCTTGCTGGCTATGGAGGGCCATTTGTAGCTTTCTCAGTAGTTGTCACGTGTATTCTTTCCCTTGTAGCCTCCTTCCATTTTCAAAGACAGTTTACAAAGTAAAAGGAGATGATGAATGTTAAGTCCCACTCATAGTTTGAATTTCCTTCTTACTTTACCTGTCTCTGGACTTCAGCTAGAAAAAAAATTCTTCACTTTCAAGAACTGATGTGATTGATTAATCAGCCCTACTCATATACTCTAAAATAATCTCTCCATCTGAAAATCCATAATCTTAGCACCATCAGCAAAATCCTCTTTGCCATGTAGAATAGAATATTCACAAATTCCAGGGATTAGTTCTTTAATCCTTGCCCACGAGAAGCATCGAGAATGTGACTTATGCAGGGACAGCTTAGTGGAAGATGCCAGAAGTGTGGATGGCCTACCTGGGCCTCAGATAGTGTCCACGAGTACTATTATACAAAATCAAGCCCGTGAGTCTCTTAATTTGGTTGTTTTTGTTTGTTTGTTTGAGACGCACTCAGTTGCCCTGGGGTTGAGAGTTATGGCATCATAGCTCACAGCAACATGAAACTCTCTTGGGCTCAAACAATTCTCTTGCCTTAGCCTCCTGGGTAACTCGGGCTATACACACCCCTCAAAACGCGGATGTTTTTGCTCTTGTTGTTCTTGTTATTGTTGTTCTTTTCTTTTTAGACAGTCTCACCTTGTCACCCTTGGAAAAGTGTCGTAGTTCACAGCAACCTCCAAATCTTGGGCTCAAGCAATCCTTTTGCCTCAGCTACTGAATAGCTGGGACTATAGGGTCCCTCCATAACACCAGCTATTTTTAAAGACGAAGTCTCACTCTTGTTCATGCTGGTCTCAAACTCCTGAGCTCAAGCAGTCCAGTCCACCTGCCTCGACCTCCCAGAGTGCTGGGATTACAGGCATGAGCTACTATGCCCAGCCTGAGTCTCTGAATTTGGATGGTTCTACATTTCAAGACATCGTTGCATTTTCCACAGGAGGAGGAGGGCTGTGCTCAGGTCAGTCCTTACAGGCAGTCCCCTCGTTACAAATATCTGATTTATATACAACTTGGTTTATGAACAGAGGCTATTACAGGTACTAGGTAAATGTATCTATTCCAACTTATCTACAAATTCAACTCAGGAACAAACACTCAGAACCTTTCTTGCTTGTAACCCGGGAACTGCCTATACTCCGAGATTAAGGAAAGGTAAAAACTGGGTGATATGGAAGCTTTTCATTTAATTCCAGAAGGCTAGCTCTTTTTTTCTTCCTTCTTTTCTTTCTTTTCTTGGAAGATATTGAAAGAAACTTTGATAACGTAGAAAACTAAGTCTGACATTAGCAGGAAGACAGGAGCAGGGAATGGCGCTTGTTCTGACCTGAGACAAAAAAGGAGGAAGGCTAGGAAACCAAGAAAGGCCTCTCTCATCTGAAGAGAGAGTGTGTGTAAGGCACGGTTTCTATTTAAATATGAATCACCTCTCCATATTTAAGCCATTGAAATATGCAGGACGTTTGGTTTCTTTGTTCAAAACCATTTGGAATAAGGTCTTTTGAATGTTGCCTCTATGTTGTTACTTACTATTTCCACTTTTCGTAAAGTATTCCCATCCACTGCAACTGTGAAAATCCTCTGTAATTTTTAAAAATCAACTATAATCATTTCATGTGAAACTGTCTTATTATTATTATTATTTTTTTTTTTTGGAAATTTTAATCTCCCGCGTGGTGAAAACACAGCTTAGCAAAGTGTATGCAGGCAGCAAGGCAGGCAGTTTAGATTTCTGCTCGTCTTCCAAGGAAAACCTACAGGGAAAGTGGAATACAACACAGAGAGATTACACAGTGAAATGCTTTCGCAAACTAGGATTTAAGGAACTGGAAACCTTATTATTTTTCTCAGTCAAAATGTAAATAGACAAAATTTCTGTGTTTTTATGTTGTAAAAATGACTTGTGAAATGTTTCTCTGCAGAATACCTGCACACACACAAAACATGCCACTCACGCCTAATTCTTTGAAAAGGCCACTCGTTGAATAACACTGGGATCAAGTGGGAGACTTTAAAATATAAAAATTATAAGGATTTTAATCCATCCAATAGACAGGTACCTCTCCAGAGGCATAAACATACACAGGCTGTGGAAGGCATGGATACTGTCCAGCTTGATTGATAGCTTCAATTGTCCAGTGAGGTTGACTGAGAGACTACTGTGCACCCAATGGTGTTTGGGGAAACAATGAAGAAGACACAAACAGTTCACAGTTAATATGAAGATATTCACTGTAATATGTGCTTGCAGGGACAGAGCCAGACATAGCACAAGATTAAAAATACCAACTACGCTAATGCTAGTTTTCCAAAGAAAAATTGGAAGTGCTTATCTTTACACATTTCTTCATACACATACAGATGTATCAAGATACTTATGCACAGTATTTACTATCCATCAATCAAGAATTACTCACCAATAACTGGGTGGTGCCTGTGGCTCAGTGGGTAGGGCGCTGGCCCCATGTACCGAGGGTGGTGGGTTCGAACATGGCCCCAGCCAAACTACAACAAAAAAATAGCTGGGCATTGTGGTGGGCGCCTGTAGTCCCAGCTACTCAGGAGGCTGAGGCAAGAGAATCATCTAAGCCCAAGAACTGAAGGTTGCTGTGAGCTGTCAAGCCACGGCACTCTACCTAGGATGACAAAGTGAGATTCTGTCTCTACAAAACAAAAAAAAGAATTACTTTCCCAATAACAAGTACTTCATTGTGATAAATGCTAATTTTATTGTTTTTGCGTATGGCATTGCTCCTGAGGAAATTCCAGCTTATTCTACTTCTTTTCCATTTCTTGTTCTTTTCATATCTGCTAACAGGTTAAATACGTAAAAAGAATATTGACTTTTCTATGTATATATAAGAATATACTTGCATTAGTATTACATTTCACTTTACTTACTAATGAGAACTTACTCCCTGCTAGCCTGAAATGTCACATGGATACAGAAGTACAAAATCCCTGACTAACCTTTCTAGCTAGGTGGACCAAAAGTTTTCAGCTTCACACACTTGTTTCCACAGGCTACCCCAAACTAATATCCGGCCAACATCAAAAACAAGACAGCGTGTAATGAATCGCACTACCCGCGCCTCACCCTCTCCCTTGCATTTGTTTGATTTTCGTGAAGTGTTTTATTTCGTGAGGCAAAATATAAGCGGAGATGCAATGTTTCCCAAACATTTTTAATTCTTTGACACACTTCTATTTCCAAACCACAACGTGAGAAGAAAAAACGTTAAATAAGTGATAAGAAGGAAGGATGGCGTCTTCAGGAGGCCAGTGTGACAAGAGGGCCTTAGCAGAGTGTTTCATGCTTGACAAAGACAGTAGGGAGGACGAAAGGGAAGAAAATAAGTAAATAAGTTGAAGAAAAGCAATGATGAGAAGAGCCAAAGAACGTCCCGGAGACGACCGACCATGAATTTGCACCTGGTTATGACGGCAGATTTCTCCATGGCTTCATTGGGTTTCCTCGCCATGGCAAGTTCATAGACTGAAATATTACAGCTCTAGTCCCTGGGGGACCTATTGTTGCAGAGCTGTTTGTCCAGAGTTTGGTTTGCCTTATTATAAAGGGTTTTTATTAAACCTCTGGAAAAACCTGGAAAATCTAGATATCCTCTTACTTAATGATTTTGAGAGAGAACATTGTCATTACCGTGAGACTTACACATCCTCAAAAATATTAAGTCAATTTCTTTCCTCCTCTCCTAATTCCTAATTCTCGTTTCTTTTCAGACGCTCATTAGGACTTCCCTTCGTGTGCTAGCTTATACAATATTTATCATTCTGTTTCTGTCTTGTCCACTCAGTGATCTATATTTAAAGACCCCTCGATGCCACTATCATGTCTGTCTAGTCCACTTCTTTTAACCACTATGCGGTGATGATCATGGAGGTGATGTGACCACCACGTGCCAGTTACCCGTTCTCATTGGAACCAACACCTAGGCTGCCTCAAAAGTAAACTTTATCTTGGCAAAATTAAAATAACTCTGGACACCCCCTCCAATCACAAGTTAAAGGAGCAGGAATATGAACAGCCCTCTAGCCTTATATAATGTAAGACCTCCATGAGCCACATTTAATTAGAGAAGGCTTGGGGGAGATATATCTAGACATTCTTTACTGTATCTTAAAAGCTCTTAACAACTCTCTTCAAAGTTATTCAGTCCATTTTGAAAGTACTTAAAAAGCTCACAAACAACTTGCTTTTTTAAGGACTTAGAGATATTTTTTAAGTGCTATGGATTGGCTACATCTCCTGAGTATGTCCCTCTGTTGGAAAAATAAAGAAAACACTTCCTAGCAGCCCTTCTTTATGTATACGCATATGTACAGCCAAAATGAATTTTGAATGGGAGGTCAAAATGAAAACTTAGTTGTGCATGGTACTATTATAAGATATTAATTAAGGGTCTAGAATAGAGGACAGCAAATATTTTCTGTAAAAGACCATGTAGTGAATATTTTAAAAGGCTTTGCAATGTTCTTATCATTTATCACAATTACTTAACTCTGTCACAGTTTACCAAAAGGATACATAGTCAATCTAAACAAATGGGCGTGATGGTGCTCCAGTAAATAAATTTATTTACAAAGGTATACAGAGGCTGGATCTTCCTGGAGAGGGACAGTTTGCTGACCCCTGGGCTAGGGGGCATTTTTTTTTTATTCTGGGATTAAGTTATTTGGGGAATAGACTCAACCCAAAATGAGTATGTGTGTAAAATAGACTTAGGTATTTTAAATCCTATTTCTGCTAGAGGCATGTAACAAAAATGTCAGGTGAATAGAAGTATCCGTGATCTCTTATTTCCTAGTAGGGAGAGTTTCAGTGAGTAGCAAAAGAGAAAAGACATTAGTAATAATTCTACCCATAAGGATAGACTGTTAAACTGCAAATTACCTATTGTGCTTCTCATACTTGGCACAGGCTTAATGTGTTCTAACCCTGCATTCCCAAGGTAAAGACATTGGTGTAGATTTTCTTTAAATGCCAAGACTCCTTCCTGTATGAGGATCCAGTTAATTTTGAAAGACTGATGAAATTCTATAGGATATTCAGAAATCAGCGCATGCACATACTAGAGCCTCAAGGCCCATGTCCAGCATTGGGTGGTCTGCGACCCCAAAAGAGGGGTGGACTGACCTCAGACTGGACCCAAGCCTCGGTCAATGCTTCTTGCTCCATATGTGAGCAGGAGAAGAAGCTGATTCTCTGGCCTCCATTTCCTCATTGTCAACATAAAAATATATTTTTTTAAATTTCTATTTCAGAACAACTTGAACTAAATTTTTGACTCTGTCTCTGAGGTGTAAAAATGGCAGTCACTGGGCGGCACCTGTGGCTCAAAGGAGTAGGTGCCGGCCCCATATGCCGGAGGTGGCAAGTTCAAACCCAGCCCTGGCCAAAAACTGCAAAAAAAAAAAAAGGAAAAATGGCAGTCACTAGAAAAAAGGCTTTCATTTTCTACTGCAGGTACCTCACTGTTATTTCATGTATTATTTTATAACAGATCGATTTTTTTTAAAGAAATATTTAAATTCTGTTGTAACATGATGTGATAATGAAATAGGCATTAGAAATTTTTTTAAAAGGTTAAATTAACCACTTCCTGCAAATTTAATGTGAGAGCAGGTGGCCTAAGCACGTCCATGGCAACTTGCAAGATATCATATATGTTACTTTTCAGAGTTAATTTATGCCATAATTTGTGTTCTGGAACCCCCTCGATCAGTTTTTCTCTCATTTGTAATGAAGTTTCCAGGTACTATCCTTCCAGTTTCTGCGTTTATGTAGCACATTATTACTTTATGATAAAGTTAGTTGGTAATTCCTTAACTCTTTTTGCTGATGACCTTTTAAAGTTGCATAATTAGAATAAGTTGCGGTTATTGTATTGGAATCTGTATCCCACGGGCCAACAAGGCAGCACATTAATTCTCTGCATCACCCACTCGATGTGCAGTGCCATCAGCACAAAGATATTATTCTTTGTAATTACATAAAGAAAGGGTCTATTTAGTGTTAACTGACCTTTCTGTGACTGATCAGCCTTTTCTACCAGTGAAGTAGAAATGCATATCATTAAAATGTGAGTAAATAGGAAACCTTTCTAAATCTCAAAACCGTTCACTTCAGGAGGTTCCCAAGAAGAGGAAATGGTTGTTCAGCTTTTCCCATGCTACTGTGAAAAGAGTAGCAGACTTCTAAAATATATTTTAAAACATCCCCAAAATTGAGATATAATCAAATTATGATAAGATTTAGGAGCAACAAAGAAATAATAGGCAGTATGTTTCTGTTGAACACTCTATCAAAGGAAAAACATTATTAAACTCAGAAATGTGTTCAGGATTACAATTTAAATTTGATTTAATAAGTTAATAAATTGAGGGATTTATTGCTGTGACTATCACTTACTGAAGACAGATCAGGTGCCAGGGGCTGAGACACTATACACTTAAGTAACATAACCACTTAAATTCTGTACTTTCACTGGGAAAAGGCATTTGGGATATGGAGTAGGTGATAGCAGTCTTTAATCATTTTCTTATTACATAATTTGTGTCTGTAATCAGTTATACCAAATACTTTGAGGGGACATAAAATTATATTAAAGAAAATTGGAGATTTAATAGTTAACGGATGTTGGATTTGTGGAAGATATTACTGAAGTTATTCAGTAGTTACAAGAGGAATACTACAGTCCACATGGAGGTATAGATTCCCTTTTTTGAACACCTACCCACATTAATCACACGCTTTTTAATATTTAATAAGCATCTGTGTTTCTGGACCCGATTTTCCTTGCTGAGACCACACACAGAGCCCTGGAAGTGAAATATCTCCGGATCTGTTGTGAAACTTTTGCTGGAACTGATCACCCATGGAACTGCTCTTACAATGGGGCTGTGTCTTTTACCCCTTTATGTATAACGTATTCGGGTGTAGTTCGCTTTGTGAATGCCGTAATTCCCTTATCTGATTGCAGGCTCCTTCTACCTTGCAACTGTGTATTTTTTCATGCTATTGTCAATAATCCCTGATTAAATATGTACTATGATCAGAGACAAAAAAAAAAGAAAGAAAGAAAGAAAGAAAATAAGGAACAGGAAGTGGTAATATAAAATATTCAACAAACAATTCTCAGTGAATTTCTTCTGATTTCTGAGAGGCAATGTCATAGTATAGTAAACTACATGAATAAACCAGTGCAGCATCTGAATTTGTAACCCGTCAAGGGGCCCTGTGTGTAGTCACACGTATGGCTGTTGGGGTAGGGTAGCTAGAAAAAGTATCCCCCGACTCCGGCAGGGACAGGCTGGACTGGTCAGCTGGTGTGTGACAGAGCTTCCTGCGACAGTGTCATAATGCTGCTCTTTGGCTTATCCCGGTGTCCCCTCTTCTGCTTCGTGTCTGCCACTTGCTCAATAAGTATCTTTGAATAAATGAGTGAAGAGAGAGAATTTTGTCAAACAGGATAATACGTAGAGTGTAAGATATGTAACAACCTTGATACAGGGGAATGATTTGTTCATTTACAAATCAAGAATGTTCTTTAAAGACTAATTATTAAAGAACTCGCCTCGGACAAGAGGCTGGTTTCCATGGCAGCACAGACAAGGAAGTGTGTCCTGGGAGAGTTAAAACAGTGATTTGCTCCTCTGAGGCTTCAAGGTATCGACACATATCATTCTTGCAGACTTGTTCCTTGGAAAAACACTGGGGAGACGTCTTGCTTCTTGTAGTAATTGGCATGTAGATTTTAAGGGAGCAGCGTTGCAAAAATACCTGTGTGCACACAGTAGGTGATGCACTGAATAAAATACATGTTTTCTCCGAGTCTGCTGCATTGTTAGAGAATGGGTATGTGTTTTATGTCTTTGTATTCATCATCTAATGTCTTCGAATCAAAGGGGAAGCTTATGAAGTAACAGCGTCCACAAAGAGACTTGGAGCCCTCTTGCCTCATTCATTCTAAAATTTATCTCTTGCATATTCTGTGATTCAGTCTTGGTACCACTGCCTATTAAAGGACATCAAAGCATCACTATAGATAAATATCATACCACTACCCAAGAGTGGCAGAGATGTGCCAAGGCATATGTGAGCACTGTGGGGATTTAATGTGTAGGATAGATGGTGTAAAGCGTGGTAGTGTGCACAGGATAGCATGCTGCTGAAATGGCATGCTTCAGTGGGTACCAAATACATGGTATTGTTTACACAGTTAGTAATATTTTAAAGTCAAGTGATGGCAGAACACTTAACATGGATTAAAAAGTCATAGGTAACAATAATCTAATGGTCTTTAAGGGGTCAAGAAGTCATTTCTTCCAACTCTGACTTTTCCAAATTTGCTCTGATATATCCTAACTCATGCGACAGGGCAGCTTTGATCCCTGTCAAATAAAAGGCCTCTCGTATGATTCAGGTCACTGATGATTTCTTCCCTTAGACCTTTTCTGATCCCGTTTTCGCACCTGATAGAATTGATTGCATTGTAACTGAAATAGACTGGTTCACACTCCTGCCTCCCACCCTAGCTGGGAATCCCTAGTAAACAGGGTCACATAGTATCCTTCTCCGTAATCTCTGGCCTAGCCATTGAGCTGGACCCATAGAGCAAACTAAGGGTTTGCTAAACAAAAGATTGAATAAACAAATAAATAAATGGATGGAAAGCTAGACTGATGATGCTCTGGAGTAAAATCAACCAAACAACAAACACCAGAAATGCAAACTTATTTTCTGGTGCTTCTGGCAGGAAGTCTATTCTTTCCAACCATAGGAATGAAGACAAGATGGTGTGGTCTGCCTGAGAATGTGGACAAGGCAGAAACAGCTGGAAGAGACCCAGGGAGGTCCAAGAAGAGAAGGAGCTGTATGTAGTTAACTTTTTCTTTTTGCACTTTTTGGCCGGGCTGGATTTGAACCCACCATCTCCAGCATAGGGGGCCAGCGCCCTACCCTTTTGAGCCACAGGTGCCACCCTATAGTTAACTATTAATAACCAAGAATCAGATGACTGACAGACTATCAAAAAAAATTATCTGAAACAGCAATAGGTAATTACACCAGGACAGGAGAAATAAAATTAGAAAGGGTCGGAAGATGACAATTCTCTTCCAATGTATAATTAACAAAAGGACCTAGCAAACCCCTCTGCCTGGGGAACTGGATACAAATGCCTATTTTAATAGTAATTGAGATTATAGGTGACACATTATATTACTGCAGGTTTATTCAAAGACACCATGATGGTTTTATTAACAGTAAGCTATTTGTAAAGAGCTATTTAGCTTTTTTGCACTTACTGTGAAAATATAATCATAAATATCTGAACCAAGTTTTTCTCTTATAAACTCTTTTGCATTTGGCCATCTTAAATTAAATAAAAATTAAAACAATTCGAATGGATTTAGCCTCCATCCAGGGTAACTCTGTCTTGTTGGAGCTCTACAAATCTCAGTGGCCAGCATTACTCTGCTGCCGGCGACAGTTGTCCAGAGGCGGGTGGGCATCAGCTTTGAAGGCCCATGCTCTTGGTCTTGCTGGTGAAGGCAACAGGTGTAATCAAATCATGAACTATGGAATCATGTAGATCAAAAAACATAAAAGACTGACTATAATTAACCAAAATGTCCACACTGACTTACAATGAAAAGTAGCTTCCAAAGGGACCAAATTACAATTTTCCTTAGCAGCCTCTTTTATCTGTCAAAAAGCTGTGAGTTGGCCAGAACACAAGGAGACTGTTGGCGGCATACTATTATGAAAAATTAAGAAAAGTTAAACTTCACTGCGCACATGAAGGCCACTCACTGCCAGGAATACATAGTGAACTGGTCCATCCTTCTATATATTCATTACTGAGAGGTGATAATGTAAAATAGTGTGAGAGACATACAATCCTTTGAAGAGTCATTGACATAACTACACAATTGGATGTCTTGCACCTCCTCTAATTACAGCATAAGAAGCACTAAGAACATTGGGGAACACAACTACACAGAACACAACTAAAACAGGGACTTGACTTAACAAATGCAAACATCGTACCCTAACTGTTCCCTCATATTAATCTGAAAAAAGAGAAACAAAACTGCATATTACACAATGAGCGAAATGTAAATTACCAACTATTTCCCAAATAAAGGACCATTCAATAGGTTTAATACGAATCTGACAACGTCTGTAGCACTCCTCTAAAATTATGTGTTTATACTAGCCAGCTAATTCTTGAAAGAAAAGTAACTGAGAAGCAAGATATGAAATATCAGAGTTGTGTTTATGTTAAATGAAACAAACAAGCGATATAGTAAAAATGATTCTTCTGCCTCCAGTAGAGCACTTATCACTGTTTCAACTCAATCACTTGAGGATTGTATTTTAATATTAGTGTTGAGATGCCAAAATAAAAGTATTATTGCCATCTTTAAAAAATATCAAGTAATTGAGGTGAAAGCTATGTTGATTGGTTAAAGGTAATCACGTTAGATTGTATTTTAAAAAGACAGCACATTGTACCCCACAAAGGCATGAATGCATCCAAGATCTATGTGTATTTGACTTAATAAAATAAAAAAAAAATCTCCACCAAAGGAAAATATTCATGGAACTTTGTCCTCCCCATGAAAAATAATTCTATGATACTAGGTAAGTTTATTAGAAAAAAAGTTTCTAAAGTTTTAAATTACTATGCCAGAATTAAGACAAGGGCCTTTAAAATGGTTCTTAGTTCATCATTTTGACTTTCTGAAGAACAGCTGTGACACGTGTCTGTGGTTAGGGATCAGTATAGATACCAGGTTTCTCACGAGAAATGTTTGCTGACCTTAATAAATCTCCAATGTGTAAATACAGAAATATTTGTACAGGTAATTTTCTGCTGAATACTTCCCCCCTTTCACATTCACATATGGCAATATATTTTTTAACAACCCATACTAAAGGTTTGTTGTGATGGCAACTTTCACAAAGAAACATTTTTAATTGCTTCACAATGGTTATTTTTGTATGTAGTTATTTAATCATCATTATCATCATCATGATTAATCTGCATTTATATGTTTTGACAACATTTTTGCCATTATAAATAACATTGTAATTTTATAAAGCTTTTTGCTTAGAATAGATTCCCACAAGAGAAATTACTAGACTAACTGGTTTGAAAATATTTAAAGCCGTTGATAAATTCCATAGTTTTTTGTCTTGTTTTGTTTTGGTTTTTATTGTCGGGGCTTCATTGAAGGTACAAAGAACCAGGTTACACTGATTGTATTTGTTAGGTAAAGTCCCTCTTATAATTGTGTCCTGCCCCTAAAGGTGTGTCACACGCCGTCACTCACCCGCCTCTCCCTTCCCTCCTTCCTTCATCCCTTCCCCCACCCCTCACCATTTACTAGGTTATCAACTGTCCTCGTATCAGAATTGAGTACATAGGATTCTTGCTTGTCCATTCTTGTGATGCTTTACTAAGAATAATATGTTCCATTTCCATCCAGGTTAATACAAAGGGTGTAAAGTCTCCATCTTTTTTAATGGCTGAACAGTATTCCATGGTGTACATATACTTCAGCTTGTTAATCCATTTCTGGGTTGGGGGGCTGCTTTCCACATCTTGGTGATTGTAAAATGAGATGAGCTAAACAGTCTAGCACAAGTAAGAACCAACAACAAAAATGAATTTATACATTTAATTTAAAGTTACAGGTAACCCATAGTTTGCCAGTGGTTAATGATGCCAGCTTACTTTCTAAGGGACTTGCATTAGATTTGGTATATGTTTATTTAGTTATGGAAGAGGGCATTATAAAGCTCTCAACTACTCACAGAAACAGATTTAACCTTTACCATACCATAAATAAATGAATAAATCATATACGAATACTAAGTAGCAAATAATGGTACTGGGTGCTTCCGTATGTTGGGTTCCCTATTCTTTGTTGCTCACTCTTTCCTCCTCTCTGTTCTTAATGTTTTCTATGAGTGCCAGAACTCTGAACCACTTGGAGGTCCAATTCTGAGCTCCAAAATGTCTTCTGCCTATTAGAGCACAGGGGCTACTGGAAAAGGGAAGAGAATGGGAACGTGGAGGAAGGCTCTGGAATCCTGAGGAAAGACTCTCGGGACGGAGGGTTGGGTACAACAGAAGGAAGCTGGGGAAAGGCAGTGGAAAGAGGTGAAGCAAAAGTCTGACACATTCTGAGGAATCGCACGTCAACACTGCAAAAGAAAACGTGCATCAGCAAGAAAATTGTTAAACAGAAAGAGGATATTCCTATCAGGGGGAACGTTTTTTGGCTGTTTTGTTCTTTTTCTACAATATGTGATAGACCATGTTGAGATAATTCACACAGTCAAAATGATCTCCATTATATAATTATCTTCTAGAGAAATGGAGACGAAGCACTGGAGGAAAATCTACGTTTAGCTCAAGAGTATGAAAAGCTGCAGGATATTTTCTTAACAGAAAAGGACAATTATTTGAATCTGTATGATAGACGGCTGTCACTGGATGCTTCACTCAGAGACAATCAACAGGTACCGGGTTTTCGAATTTTTTAAATGATTTATTTGACATGTACACTACAATAAATAAAATAGTGGTTTAGTTTGGGGATCTCCAATTTGATGGGAGTATTTATGGCACAAAACAGGAAATTTTCTTTTTGTAAAGTTTTATTGTATACATATAATAACTTTTTGAAACTGAATTTTGAAAGACTATTTGAGAAACACTTAGTTTCTAATCTATCATTTTTAGACTAATTTGCTTGCTTTAATTACTGTAAGTATAGCCAGGAAGGCCTTTTTTTGAGTTTGTATTTTTAAACATGCTATCACAGATGTCAAATTTCAATTCTAACTGTAGGTAACCTCCCATGGCACGCTTCTAAATTGTCCTTTTGATATATGGTCTCCCAGTATTGGCTCCTAGTTTATGAGAGATGAAGATTAGTTAGAAACTTAGAAAGATAACTTACCGTCTCTGATTGCTGGAAATTCTAAATGTATTTTGTAAAATCTGTAATGGTAAATGTGGAAAAGTAAAAAACACACTATACTATGAATCTAAAAGGAAGAAAAAGACCCAGTACCAGATACAGCCACTTGCCTTATAGCCTCCAAATACTTAATGCCGAGAAAAATTATTTTCCCTTGAGCCTTTGCTTTCCCCCAGTATTCAGATTTCAGAAAATAGAGTCGTTGTTTGATTTTAGCAATTCGCCTCATCGTAAGAACCAGCATATGGTTCTTTCTCCTATTAGTATTATTCGTCTCACTCTATCATGAATTAGCAGTTTAGAATTCTAGTACTACGCTTATCCTCCTTACTGTGGAGCACTGGAAAGGTAGGATCCTGGGCTTTCAACTAAGTCTCTGCTAGGTAGGTGATCTGGGAAAGTTACTCTTCCCACCCTCAGTTTTCTCATCTGTAAAATAAGATTTACCTCATAGGGTAATTGGTAAGAGATATAAAAGAGCCTTCTACAATAACTTACTTGGAAAATAAAGAGATACTATGTAACTGTAAGTAACTCTTACATCCATCTGGCATCCTGCCTATCCATTCCCCTGGTTCCCATCCATCCACCCTCATGTGAGTTAAACCTTCTGAACATATTGAGAAAGAGAAGGATGTATTTTTCCCTTAAAAATATGTATTGAACCAGTAGCAAGTTGAAGGGAGACCAGGAAAGAACTGTATTTGGGAAGGAATTGATAAAACAACTGCCTGCCAAAATCTCACTGTCCTCAAAACACTTTATGGGATTCAAAGAAGGGGAATCTGTATATCCCTGAAGGATTTGTCCAGTCACTTCACACATTTGACCTTGTTATCGACATTAAGCATGTTCTATTGTGTTGTTCATAATAGAGAAAGAGAAGATAATCAATGCTCAGACTCGTATTTCCTTTTATAATTGGGGGGAAACAAAAACAAACTGCGCACTTGTTATCAGTCTGCCCTGAATCCTTTGGAGGGAAATGACAAATTTGTATTAGCTGCATAAATAGTAGAGCAACTTTGCCTTTAAGTGGAAGCCATAATATCATATGGGATAGAAAGGCCAAATATTGTAAGTAAAAATTTGATAGTAAGATCATATTTCCATAGTAAGACCAAAATTGTCTTGACCTTACTTTGGAATGAAAGAAGATCTTAATGCAAGGTACGAAAGTGAGACTCTAGCATGAACAGACAGGCAGGGGAGAACGCTGGGAGATGGGGTTTATGTTTGTGATCCCTCAAACGAATCACTTTTAGCACACCTGTTTCAGGGAAACTTTCCAAGATTTATTTGTACTTGCAATCATTTTTCATTGCCATCCTTCAGCGATGGAGGTCATTAAGTGCAGGCTGCCCTTGTCAGTGTCATGTAGGATCAATTTGCTGCAATGGACAGAGAGGCCTTATTGATGCTGTTAAATCTGTCAGTGAGAAATCGTATGTCATTAGCGTCTAATGCACTGCTTACAGGATGGAATTTGGCCATCAAAAAACGAGAAAACCCTGTAATATTTTAGTCCATTTCTTTGATATTGCAGCATTTCCCATGAATTCAGGTTTTAGTCCTTTGGGCAGTTTAGTTTGGGTACACAAAGGCCACGTTCAACCTCTGGTTCTCATCAGGTAAAAGGGCTGTTACCTTCAGGAATTCTGTGTATGCTCCTCCTGTTTTAAAATAATTTTGCTGCTTCTCAACATGAATTCCTTTCTGCACGGAAAATAATTGTATTTTAATTCTTGTGCTTCTTAGGGAGCGTTATTCTCTCTACACAAATTGCACATTTTCATACTTCCCTGTATTTTTAGGCCAAGCATAGCAAAAAGGCTAAATTGAAATAATGTTCCCTTCCTTAGCACAATTTTAAATACAGACGTTTCAAGTGTTAGAATGCTGTGATATTATTCTCAGTGACAATATTATGCCTGATTTATTTTGCATGTGTTTCTTGATATCTTCTGTACTTTCAAAATCTATAGAGATGGACATTTTTCACTTTAAAAATCGGAGAGAGGTAAAAGCAATTATACAATATTTTTATTTGCCCTGTTGACAGGTAGCACTAGACTAGAATCCAATCTAAAACTTCTCAGATGCCAAAATTAAAAATGGCTCTAGAAATAAATAAAGGAAAATATCTGAAAAGCAGATTATGCTTCAGTGTGAACATAAACATAGTTCTTTATTTCCATATACTTTTTATAAAAAGTGTATATTTTTATATTTTTTCTTAAAAATTCCGTGAATAGTTTGCTTACATCACACGTATGCCTCCTGAAATGCTTTAGGCCCCCGTAACAAGGTAAGTTAGGCAAGTGTGCAGATGTTGGTGTGGAACATTGCCTGAAAACGAGATCTCTTCCTAAACCAGTTGAAATACATGTTTTTAATCATTTTGTTAGCCATTTGTAAAGCTTAACTTTTGCCTACTACAAATCCCAGTACTTTCTTCTTCTTCTTTTTTTTATTAAATCATAACTGTGTATATTAATGCATTTACGGGGTACAATGTGCTGATTTTATATACAATTTGGAATGTTTACATCCAACTTGTTAACATAGCCTTCACCTCACTTGCTTCATTGTTGTGTTAAGACATTTATACTCTACACTTAGATTGGACACGTACTCTTACAATATGTACCACAGGTGTGGTCTCACTGTTTACCTTCCCTCCATCCAACCTTCCCTTTCCCCTCCCTCCTCCTCTTCCCTTCTTCATCCTGGGCTATAGTTGTGTTTTATCTTTCGTATGAAAGTGTGAGTGGTTATAAATTGTTTTTACAATAGTACTGAGTACAGGTGCCCTTCGACCCATGAATGTATTAATAAATTGTGGTAAATGTACACCATGAAATATTATGCAGCCTTTAAAAAGATGGGGACTTTACCTCTTTTATGTTTACATGGATGGAGCTGGAACGTATGCTTCTTAGTAAAGTATCTCAAGAATGGAAGAAAAAGTATACAAATCCCAGTACTTTTAAACTAAGGGGATAAATGTTTTTGCAGAATCAGCAAGCACTTGACAAACATATATATGAACAAGGTCAGTGTGCTATGCAATTTGCCAGTATTAACTTTTTAATGATGCTCAATAGTCCTGGGGATTTTCTATTACTCTTATCATCTTTTGCAAGGTAAGATATGGAACTGAGACTGGATGTCTCACAAGCTCACTCATGTAGAGGGAGATGCTCTGATGGGAATCCAACTCACGTTTTTCCTAGGTTCAGCCCATTTTATAATTACACTACCTATTTACTATAACATTAATTGAACAATCCTATGCATGTCTCATCAGGTTTTACAAAGCCTGCCAAAGTCATATTATATGTGATGTCCAAGTGAGACAGATTCTTGAATTTACTAATTGTCTTAGCAATTTTATCTCATTGGGAGCCACCCTTTCTAATGATGAATTTCTGTTGGAGAAATGAACACCCATTAAATTTGAAACTATTTAATTTTCATAGGTATTATAGATGGGTATCACACTCTAAATTATTAAACTTTTGAGTTAGAAATGACTGTGGAAATATTTCCTTTCTGTTTAAGATGAAGAATCTTGGGGAGGCCCGAGGGCCTCACTGATTTACCATATACACTTACAATTAAGTGGAAGAAAAGTTGGCCTAGAACATGGTTTTCTCAGTTTGTGATCAAATATTCTTTGCAATAAACTGCAGATGAGCGTATTCTGTGATTACTTTTTTTTTGAGGGGGGGAGTTGAATGGATAAATAGCTGAGCTGTAATGAAGGCAGCTGTCACAGACACACTCCCATGAGTGCATCATCCATAAGTGACTTCAGTTTGTGAAGGGATCACATAGGAACGGGACTCAGAGGATTATTCTGGAGCCAGAAGAGTTTACTGGGCTCTAGGAAACCCTTCTGGGCCTAAGAGAATTCACTATTCATTTATTAAATTATTCAAAATACATTATTAATTATCCATTGTACTGACAAAGGTACTACCAAGGGCACAGGAGTACGTCACCCTGTCTCACTATCCATGCTGAAGGCTGCAATCCTGAGTCCAGCGGATTCCCTCCTGGGATGTAGCAGAGTCAGAGTCTTCAGCCCCTTCTCTTCGCCTCGTCAAGGGAGGACCTGTGCACATTTGCCACATAATCTACATTGCCTGGGTCTCAGTGGACCAAATTTCCATCTTAAACTGTCAGAAAATTGTATCATCTATAGATTTTATAGTTTCCTCAAGTCTAAATCAAACCAATTCTTCAGCCTAGTACCAATTCTGAATGAATTGTCAATTTATGTGTCTTTTCTGTAATTTTGAGATTTTCTTGTTGTAGAGTTGCATAGCAATGAACAGCTTTTTTGATGTTAGCAATACTTTAGACGTAATTTTGTTGAGTATGGTGCTGAATCCCTGGCATATCAAAGATATTAAAGGCAAAATTCTCATCCATCTATCTGTTTGTCTATCTACCTACCTACCTACCTACCTATCATCTCAGTGGTTCTCCACTAAGGGTTCTATTATCACCTAGGGGGAAAATCTAGGTATCTAGCAATGTCTAAGATAATTTTGGTTACTGTAAACTAGCGAGTGAAGGCCAAGTATGTTGATACACATCCTATAATACATAGGACACCCCTTTGCCACATGCACAAAACAAAATTCTCCGGTTGAAAATACCAGTAGAGCTGAGATTAAGAAACCCTGATATACAGAGAGAGAGAGAAGATGTCATATAGACTATATCTCTATAAAGGATTCGATCTGCATGAGCATAATAAAAATTCTGAGGAATCTCATTCTAAGAAATCTCTTAGTTCTGTTCACTGAGAAATTTCTATTGTCCCTGTAGCCCTTTCTTTACTGTGGCTAATTTAGGATTTCGTGGAATAATTCTTGGGAAATATTTTTCTATATAGGAGAAAAATTCATATCACAAACTGTACATTCATAAAATTATGCTGGTAGACAACTTTAATAAAAAGGTAAATAAAGTATTCTTTAGAATATTTTCTATGAATGAATAGAATATTTTCATATGAATAGAATCTATTCTTAGATTATTTTCATATGAATAGATTCTATTCTTAGGAATCCATACATATTCCAAGTACTGATATTTTAAATACCATAGTGCAGCTCAAAAATCATGTTTTAAAAATGATAATAAAACAAACAAAATGTTCACTGTGTATTCCTTCTATGATGAGCACATTTTCTACTTGGGTCTGTCGAGCACACAACTTCCACTGATTTCCAATTCTGTCAAAGTGTCTGTTAATGATTTTTTAGTTTCTGAACTATGCGTACGCATCACAACAACACAAACATTCAGAAACACAGATTTCTCATTCTTCTTTCCTGTATCTTATAATTGTTATTAAAAGAAGTATTAACATAGAAAATGCATATTCATATCCTAAATTTTTTTAGTAAATTGTTCTTGACTCTAGTTGAAGGTGTTAAAGAATACCTATGGACAACGTACTTAATTCCTCTGAGCCTCTAAAAACAAAGAACGTTAATGTCTTCCTAGCAGGATGCTTCCAAAAATATATAGTAATAATTAACATTTATGAATCAGGTACTACGTGCTAGACACTTTTTTAGTTTTCATATGTAATCATTTTTTTGTTTTTATTTTTTTATAACATAAAGAGGTTTATTCTGAGCTAAATATGTGTTACCATGGCCCAGAGAGCCATTTCCAAGAAGCTTTGAACAAGTGATCTGGCCATGGTTGGGTTACAGTTTGGTTTTATGCATTTTAAGGAAACAGTAATTACATTTGTTTATTATTTTGTTGTTGTTGAATATTGCTTTCTATTTTTTTAATTATTTTTTATTAAATCATAACTTTGTACATTCCTGAATAATTCTATGAAGCATCCATATATATTTTAAACACAAATCATCTAGAAAAGTCTTTACAAAATCTATAATTAGCACAGAGATGACATGGCTATTAATATTCTTACTCTTCTTTATATAACTAATGTTCTTCATTTTTTGCATCAAAACTTGGTGTGGTTATATGATTACACAAAAACCCTTCTAGTCTGTAATAGGTACTAAAATATGGGATGAATTATGGGTAGAAAAGACAAAGTATAGGGTAATAGTGACATTATGATAATTATTAATAGTTAGAAAAGCATGTAGGGCTGTAAGACCGTAGCACCATGGCAAACATCTAATGGCTGGGTGTTTCGGATATAGAATGGAAAATTACACACACACAGATATGACCAAGCATAAAAGCTAGAGTTACCAATGACCCACGGGTTAGGGGCAGTTAATCTAAATCTAAGATGACCAAACATCAATTAGAATATACACTTACTTATAAAGATACCATCCAAAATAGCTACAAATGAAAATTTCACAGAAATACCCTAATATGAAATGTGGCACTGTAACTTTCATGAAGAAATCTGTAAAATTTTACAGATGGAGAAGATAATAAAACAACACATGCCATCTCGCTATTCAATATTTTAATTTGGTAGGATCTGGCATCTTCGTATTGTAATTTTAAAGCAATTCCGAACAAATTAAAATATATATTTTTGGAAGCAGCTAAAATAATTCTGCACTGAAACATGAAAACAGACAAGAAAATTATGGGGGAAATGAGGGAACATTTGTTCTAAATTGTTTTGAAACAAATAATAATGCCACGATAAGCTGTAACATGTTATAAAAATGACAGAAAGTACAGTGCTATCACAAGAAAAGCCTGGAAAGAAGTCCTAACGTGCAGAACAATTTATTACATAAAAATGTAGAAATGCAAATAAGTGGAGACACAGTATTGTTAACAAAATGGTGCGGGCCTGCTGTATATTTCTGGAAAATAACAAATAATTCCTACCTTATACTATGCCAAAAACCACAAATGCCTTAAGGAGTTTAATATAAACATCATGTAATATGTAACTGAATGTTTATCTAATATGAGAAAAATTTAAAATAAGAAAAATAGCAGAACCTCTTGGTTCTTGTCTTTATTGAGTTTTTTTAAATTTCAGATTAATATGAGGGTACAAATGATTAGGTTACATTGCTTGCAGTTGTTGGGTAAAGTCCAAGTTGTAGTGAAGCTTCACCCCAGAGGGGTGCCGTATACCCCTACGTGGTGCCTATTAGGTGAGAACTCGCTGATCTTCCTCCCTCATCCCCTCTCTCCCCTTCAGCCTCTTCCCTTCCCCCCTTTTGAATTTAACTGTGTTTTTCTCTGATGTGCACATGTGGTTATTCATCTACTGGTTTCGTATTAGTATTGAGTACATTAGACCCTTGCTTTTCCATCCGCGGGATACTTTACTAAGGAGAATGTTCTCCAACTCCAGCAAGATTGGTTCAACATATGCCAATCTATAATGTAACGCACCACTAAAACAGGTGTGGAAACAGAAGCCTTACGGTCCTCTCAATAGACACAGAGAAAAGCATTTGATAAATGCAAAAGGCATCTGATAGCATCTTTTCCTGATAGGAAAACAATTAAGAAAATGGGCATAGATAGGATGTTTCTAGAACTCACTGAAGCCATGTACAACAAACCCACAGCCGGGATCATACTGAATGGAAAAAAATGAAAGCATTTCCACTTGGAACTGGAACCAGTTCCAAGGCTGTCCATTACCACCACTATTATTCAACATAGTGCTTGAAGTTATAGCCAATGCAGTCAGGCAAGAGAAGTACCTGTTGAATATTTAAAGAAATACAAAGCAGTTGATAAATGAGAGGAAGGATGTGTCCTTAGTTGTAATCAAAGAAATGTCAATGAAAACAACATGGTAGCATTGTCTTCCCCAGATTCATATAATATTTTGCAATGATAATATCTAGTTTCTGAAGAAAGCACTCAAATTGGCACTTTGACCACTGGTGTTACTGTAGCAAGAGGCTTAACATATGTGTACCCTCTTTTCCTAGGAAACATTACCAAAATGATGCTTTCAAAAATAACCTGGTTATAAAATAGGATAGTGTTGCATGGAACTAAACGCCTAGGGTTTGAATAATACTATTGCTTACTAACTGTGATTTGAGCAAGCCATTTACCTCTTCGATTCCTTGTCTAAAAACAAGAATAGTAGAACCACCTTGTACTTTCTGACAATTAATTTAATGTGATTAAAGCTCTCATACCAATACTTGGCACATAGTAGTTCTACACATATTCTAGTTACATTTATTGTGGGTATTAAATGAGATTGTGCAGCACACGTCACAGATTCTTTAATGTGTGTGTGTGTGTGTATGTAGATACTTTTTTCAATAACCTACGAATATAGTGAATATATCTTTCTTTAAAATGAGGATATTTTTCTTTGAAAGAACACATGATTCTATACCAGTACTAGAGGAAAAAATTAGAAAAGGATTTTATATCTGACACAGTCTCATATAAATATACACATATATTTATGTATAAATGTGTATATGTGTGTATAAATGTATAAATGTGTATATGTGTGTATAAATGTATAATTGTGTTTATGTGTGTATAAATGTATAATTGTGTTTATGTGTATAAATACACATATATACATAGAGAGAGAGAATGAGACTGAACAGTGGTGTTATGATCATTATTTGCATAGCATCATGAAATAATCTGCATCGTGGCAATGGAATCCTTACAGGAATGAACCTGATTATCCTGTGTTAAGAAAGATTATATGAAATAAAAATACATTGTAAAATTGTCACTTTCTATTAACCAAGCGTGACTTAAAGACAGCAGATTAGCTCAATCAAAATAAATAATTTTATAAACAATAGGCTTATGAAGAATGCAATGTTTAAAAGATCGAGCCATTGTTATTCTCTCCTATGGCCACGAGAACAAATCAATTTTAGTATGTCACTATATTCATATGTTAATAAGTGTGTTGAAATTTAAGAAAATGCATTATACAGTTGGCATATCAAATAACTAATGGGTAATTATTTGTATTTTCAAAGGATTCTTCTATTACAAATAGCTCTAAGTTAACATTGTGAACCCACAATCATTTCAATTACACTTGACAAAGCCGAATTTTGTCTGTACCCAAATTTCCAGAAAGTATACTAGGTCTAAAGTAAAATGTGTTCTAACTATCCATACAGTGTGCGCACTATATACCTGATTCCTTTTTTTTTTTTTTTTTTAATGTGTAAACCCGCCACCTCCAGCATATGGGGCCGGTGCCCTACTCCTTTGAGCCACAGGTGCCGCCCCTACACCTGATTTTTTTTTATTAAAGAAGAACTTGATTTTTGGAGGCTCCTTAACTCATTCACTAGACAATAGTTCACAAATCATATAATTTTTCTGCTGTCTTGAAATGGATCTTGAGTGTAATAATGTTACTTCAACAATATAAGCAATTTGCCTATTTAGTCTAACCCTATGAGCATTTATTAATAAGTATTTATTAATAAGTGAAAAAATGCTGTGGAAAGATAGGCATTAAAAATATTTTCTCCTTGTCAGTTGAAGAGTAACTCTCACAGCCTTCTTATCAAAGTAATCCTAGACATGACAAATGTCCTTTTAAAAAAAAATCTTGTTCTATTCCATCCCAGTAAGTCACTAATTAAAAGAACACAAATACATGACCTGAGAAAAAGAAAGATAATAATGCAGTGAATAGCATAGCATTTGGAAATTCGTGAGTTTGTATCAAATATAAAATCCTTTTTTGATTATTTCCTTTGGTGCTGGCTATCAGTATTGTGTGATCTTTCAAGGAAAAAAATATTCATTTTAAAGAAAGATATATTCACTTTACTCCTAGGCTATTGAAAAAAAGTATATAAAACAAAGATACTGCCTGCATCATGTACATAGAAAAAAAAGCAAAAATGTTATCTGTAAAAGCAGAAAAGAATTTGGCTGGCTTGACTTTTTGTATCAAGCATGCTACAGCAATCTTTTGATTCTAATATGAAACTATAGTAAGGATCATTGCACTAATGCATGAGGATTTGTGATAATGTTGCAGAAATTTTACTGTCAAAACTGAACTGCAGTGTAATGACTTTTGTTATCATGGTTTCTAATAACTATTCAGCATGAATTGACCCTACATATGTTTTGCTGCAATAATGTGTCACTAACTCAGAAGGCTAAAAAGGAAATAAAAACAGTCAATCTGATGTTACATATGATTTCATGATAACCTTTACTATTAATATTGTTAAAACAATTATAACACAGTCACTATGCAAACTACAAATAAAACCTTGGACACGTCGTGACAGTCCTGGCCAAAGAAACCTACAAAGTATTTTACAATAAAACACGTTCTCCCCTGTTGACCCTGGACACCAGTTCCTGACTATTGCTACTCTCTGCTGTAGGGAGTCTTGTTTCCCTTCCTCCTATACCAGCGGTTCTCAGCCTGTGGGCCACGACCCCCTTTTAACAATGAAAATACATCGCAGCATTAGGAAGGTTGAGAACCACTGCCCTATACAATGTGTTAGTTTCTTCTCCCTTTCCTGGGCTCTTTTTTTTTCTCCTTATATTTTTACATCTCTCCCTCTTCGTTGCAATGTGTTTTCATTTCAGCATCTCTTCATTCCAGTAAATAAAAGAAACATGGGACAGCCCTCTTTGATATGCACCTTGCTAGACACTCACACCTGTGTGAAGCATTGAGCATTGCACCAACCATGTCAGAAATGTTTGGTCAATTACAGGTAGCATTATCGTTATTAATCTATTCTCATTATTTAATATATAAAAACCCCATGGAACCACTGGAAATACTCCCATTTTTCCTCAGGAAACTAAGGCACCAGATTAGTGTGCTGGGGCTGCCACGACAAAGTTCCACAGACTGGGTGGTTTAAACAACAAAAATGTATTGTCTCACAGTCCGAAAGACTAGAGATTTGAGATCAAGGTGTCAGCAGAGCTGATTTTTTCTGAGGCTTCAGGGGCAGGATCGATGCACAATTCCTTCCCTGGCTTGTAAATAGGCACATTCTCCCCATGTCTTCCCATCTCCCTGTGTATGTGTCTGTCCACATCTCCCCTTCTTAAAAAGGTAAACCCATAATGGATTAGGGCCTACTCTACTTTGTTTTAACTTAATTACCTTTGTAAAGATACTATCTGCAAATTGGGTCACATTCTGAGCTGCTTGACTCTCTGAATTTGGGGCGGAGGGGAACACAATCCAGCTTGTAACAGGCACTTTGCTGAATCTTTCGGCCACTTTATTGGCAAATGGGATTCAAACCCAAGCCCCTTGTCCTCAAGCCCATGGACTTTTCTCCTCTTCCACGGCTTCTCTTACCTCTCTTGTATTTTTTGCCCTCTACTCTGCCCAGTCTATTATCCATATATGATATATATCATTGTTTATCTTTACATGCAAAAGGATTTCAATTATAAATACTTTGTAATATCTGTGAAATTGGGCCTCAGGATGAGTAAGCAATGTTTAGTAATGAAATAACTTTTTGAAAGAGAAATTTCATACTGTTACATAGTAAATGGTAGATCATTCATGTTTCTGACCAATAGTCAGAGATCCAAGCAGAAAAATATCTTTCCCACTAAAGTAACTTTTAAATTCTCTTCCCATCGCCTAAGATCAGAACATGTATTTGCCAGAGCAGAGGATCTTTTTTTTTTTTTTTTTTTTTGCAGTTTTTGGCCAGGGCTGGGTTTGAAGCTGCCACCTCTGGCATATGGGGCCAGCGCCCTACTCCTTTGAGCAACAGGCACCGCCCCAGCGCAGAGGATTTGATCTTACAGTTTGCAACAGACACCAAGATGAAGAGTCACAGTCTCTATATTTATAAAAAGGAACAGAGAGAGAACACTGGCTCCAAGAAGCAGCCAGTTATTCAGCAGAGAAACAGAGGAAAAGAAAACTTTCTGTGGGAATCTGATGAAAGAGATATGAGCTTGATATTCTGAGTAACATGGTAGCACAAGTAGGGTTAAATACTCACCCCAAAACACACACACACCAGTAGATGAGTAAATTAACCAAAGATGTTTTAGAGTGTGCCATAAACAAATATTATAGAAAATATTGTCATAATGTTGATGAGATGGGATGTTGGCAAATATATCATGCTAATCAGATAATTTGTGCTAAACATAATACAGATGTGGAAAAAGGTGGCAATGACAAAGGGAAAAATTATGGTATCCCCATCCCCCAAATCTCCTTATATTGGAAGGATGTGGGTTGAAGCAGGGACAAGATCAAATCCCCTTTCAGGGCTGAACACTCATCTTCTTCAGACCAATGACTGCTACCTCGCCTGGGATCTTTCTTATCCAGAGATGTTAGGATTGGAGGCTTCCCCCATGTACCACTGGGGGGACCCACCTGACATCCTTGTTGGGACCGTGCGCTAACAGCAGCCCCATGCACCTATGTGAGAGGAAGGCAGGGGACCACCCCCCATGAGAAGGCAGGTGGTCTTGGGGTTGCCTCTGGGGATTCCTCTCCAAGTTCTAAACTTCAAAGACAGAGAAATAACTCCATAAAGCATTCATTTAGGAAAAAATCATAGGGCCTACCAAGGGAAAATATGACAGGAACTTCAGAATTACCATTCACAATATTTTATAAAAGGAGACATTAGAAAAATACCTGCTTAGCTCGGCGCCTGTGGCTCAATCGGCTAAGGCGCCAGCCACGTACACCTAAGGTGGCAGGTTCGAATCCCCAACCTGGGCCCGCCAAACAACAATGATGGCTGCAACCAAAAAATGGCCAGGCGTTGTGGCGGGCGCCTGCGGTCCCAGC